>JARLTB010000239.1:1137500-1445000 GCA_030141615.1 Unio pictorum | reverse complement strand
ATTATTATTATTATTATAATAATAATGCTTCAAATTGGTTAATAATAATAGGAACAAAAACAGCTATAAAAGCAATAGTAATAATAATGATAATAATTCATTCACTTGTATACTACTACTACCACTACTACTACTACTAAAATTGATAATAATAATAAAAACCAATAACAATATCTATGATTCAATGATCTTAATAATAATACTAACAAAATCAAGAAACAACGTCAACAACAATAATAATAATAATAATAATAATAATAATAATAATAATAATAATAATAATAATAATAATAATAATAATTTAATGTCCTTAATAACAACAACAATAATAATAATAATAATAATAATAATAATGATAATAATAACATGATCTTGATAATAAAAGTAATGATACAGTATATTATTTTTACTATGAATAAATCATTGGTCTTAACAACAACAATAATAATAATAATAATAATAATAATAATAATAATAATAATAATAATAATAATAATAATAATAGTGATATTATCATTATTATTATTATTATTATTATTATTATTATTATTATTATTATTATTATTATTATTAGATGTAGTAGTAGTAGTATTTGTCAATTAAACCCCATTATTAAGGTTGAAGACTAAAAAATTAGGGTACTGGACAGTAGAGAGTTGTGTGTTGATGTTAAACAAAGACGTAACTGGACTTCAACTTTCTATAACACACACACACACACACACACACACACACACACACACTTAATCAACGGGGAAATAAAGTTAAACAACACATATTTTCGCCACAAAACTATTTCCAGATTTGTTTTAAAAAATATCCAGAAGTACACTGGCCATGGTGGTAAAAAATCTGTCAGTACATTTATCAATCTACGATAGCAAGTGAAGACGTCAAAATGTAATCCTGTATGGGGTAAAACAAAGTTGGTGAGTATCTTTATCAATCTATCATAGCTATCACTCTACCATAGCTATCAACCATAGCTATCAATCTACCATATATATCAATCTACCTTAGATAGGTAGATAAGAAATCTACTTGTAAATCTCTATAAAGTTTGAGGAATGAAACTTTGACCTCATTGTACAATAGTGGAATTGTAACAAATTTACAGTCTGGACCATTACAAACGTGATTCTATCATAATATTGTAACATCTATTTAAGAATGATATTTTACACTGTACACTTAACTCGTATCTAGAAGAATTATGAAACAGTTTATAGTGCAGATATATTTCCCTTTCGGTAAAAATTAAATTGAGCTGTACTTCCCTCCAAAAGTAGAACCAACATGTCGTGTAAGATTGAGATTGAATGCTCTTTAGCAAAACGTATTGCTACATATATAGCCGCATTTTTCTGTGTGAGTACCTTCATTGTATACCAGTCATATACGTGGCAATGTTTATAGCGAGTAAAAGTGTGTAAACGTAAAATGTACCCCAATTTGGTATTCCGCCGCGAGTTTCGAACTTTCGATCTCTTCCTGATGGCAGCCGTAACATACAGTATAACGTCATGGGGTACATACGCACCAGTGCAGACTGTTGCCTTATACAACACTGTTACAATGTAGATATAAATATGAACTAATATAATACCAATCTTGATTTCCCTTTTGTCCGACAAATATTTCATACCCTATTTTACGAATCTCAATCGGTGTCCTTTACAGCAAACAACCAACCCATGGCAATTATTCATCGCTACCCTGTTATTCCACTTTATCAAGGATCGGATGCACTTAGCCTTGAAGGCTAAAACAATGTAAGTATTTCACCTTATTTTGAATTATCAACGTTATCATTCTTCGTTGTTGTTATCATTGTCGTTATAAGCTTCATCTATCATAAGTGACCACACATTCGCAGGAAACAACGTGCATATTGTATTTTCTTTAAAATCGCACTCACTGAAAATGGACAACGTTCTTCACATTACATGACCTAGGTATAAGTTATCTGTCATTTAATATATGGATATGGTAACATGTGGTAGGTGTAACTACTGTGGATCTCTCACTCTCTGTCTCTCTGTCTCTTTCTCTCTCTCTCTATGTCTTTCTCTCTCTCTGTCTCTCCCCCCCCTCTCATACACACGCACACACACTCACACATAGACACACACACACAAATGTGCTATTTAGAGCAAAGGTCTCTTCGCGTTTAGTAGCCTTGATACGAATAAACGTTATTCCAATGTCATGAATTGAGCCAATATGAGTTCACGCTGTTATCAACACGGATAATATAAGCATAAATTTGTGCAGCAGTATATATAATATAAGTAAATGTAGTTATATAAATAATAATGAACAGACTGATACTTACAGAATTTCTATAAATTCGGTAAGATGTCCGTGTTCCAAGTTAACTAGTGTATTATATACAATGACAGTACTTTGTTTCACGTCGCCAAGCAAGGTAGTGTTACTCTATCTAAGCCGAACCGGGTCATTGCAGAGAAATATCAGGCACATAACAAGAAGCTCTTTTTGTTATTAGGCGACCCTGCATGGCAACCGCTTGGCGCTTACAGTCAAATAATCGAAATAATTGACTTAAAATTTAGAATTTAAATGACTTTTGTTGAAATATGAATATCTCTTTCAAATGGTTGACTCGACTACACAATATGGCTGATATAATAAGTGTGAAAGTCAATAAGATTAAATAATGACAGAATTCAAGTAACTTAGTTTGAATATAAAATGCTCAACCCTCTCATATATCTATCTATCTATCCATCCATCTATCTATCTATCTATCTATCTATCTATCTATCTATCTATCTATCTATCTATCTATCTATCTATCTATCTATCTATCTATCTATCTATCTATCTATCTATCTATCTATTTTTTGTCTGTCGACCCACGTCTTCTATCGCTAATGAGATTAATCCACTCCTTCCAACTAATTATACTACTACTACTACTACTGCTACTAACTGACCTTCGGCACAATAACTAATACTTCTACGGCTGCTTTCGATACACCAACAAGTACTAATAAGACATTTACTAACGTGGCTGCAACACCTTCCGGGTAAGCGGTAGAGCGATGTGCATCCCGGTTGACTGAATAAAGCACAACGGAATCCCTTACAGGGTTGTTGGTCGTATGAAGTGTTTTCATTCTCTTATGTGGTGGTTAGTAGATTTTGTGGCTTGTTTTCGTTCACTTATGTGTTGATAGTAGATATTTTTTTGTTTTTGATAGTATATTTTGTGGTTTGTTTTCCCTGCCTTCTTTCTGGATAGGATGTAATATATGAAGTGAGTGTAAGGGATGCACTTGCCCTTATGAGATACAGCGTCTATAATTTAAATCATCGTCATCATCATCATCATCATCATCATCATCATCATTCTCGGCAGTCAATATTGAGCACATCAAGATGGCCATCGAGTTAATTCACGAACTCAGACACTATTCAATTTGGATTATGTATGTAGCCTATGTAGTGGAAAGGCTAGAACAGGAATGGAGATATCAAGATAACAAAGACGTTGTGATAAATCAACTGACCAACCTGAAAGGAGTCAGGGATTTTTTGGAAAGTATGTTACTGGATGAAGTAGACAAGTTAAAGGTTTCATTACAACAAAAAACGTAAGATTGGGAACCTTGAAGGAGGCACTTGACAATGTGATCCAAGTCAAAAACATTGAATTTCACAGAATGGTCATTTGTGAATTGTGGGCTAGACCAACTAAAGAAAGCCAATGACACGAGGAGAAGTGTACCGGAAGAAGAAGTAAATTTTTGTAAAGATAGACATATGGCTAAAGAAAGAAAGAAACAAAAAAGAAAGAGGAATTTGAAAGAATAAACACCAGCTGGATAAACGTTCAGGAAAGGTATTGAGCGAGAGGACATCGTGTCTGGAGTCCAGAAGAAAAAGAAGAAGAAGAAGAATGAGAAGGAGAAGGAGAAGAAGAACTCAAAGGCTCTTTCTCGGGCCACTGATATATATCGAAAAGATTTGTTTTCTTTGCCTCAAAAAGCAAATAATGTGAACTGTTTGTCCCTTGATACTAATGTATGTTATATATTTAAATGTGTTCTGTCACTCTGTGTTCAGTTACCGTCACGTCATGTCACCACTTCCATCACTATTGTCATTATACAAAACCTAACCTATATTCCAGTTTCCCTTGACGCTATGCAGCACCCTTAATCCCCAAGTAAAATTCACTTTGACACCAAACATCCCCATAATGATTTTCAAAAACTTGACGCCAAACAGCGCCGGGGTGGCTGGGTCTGTAATATAATTTTCCATTGACGCCAAACAGCCCAGCTATAATATACTAACCACTCATACTGAAGTGTAACTAAATACGTCAATGTAGTCTGCTAGGATTATGCAGGTACATAACTACCTTTAACGTTTGGCTCCGCGCCATTCTACCATGCGAGAATATACAGGAATGAATTCACACATTACTTCGAGCCGCAACAAGAGAATATTTCACTAAACATTTAAATACTCATATTGGCTGTTGTGTGCACAATTAACAAATATGTAAATTTGTTTTTATTCTGATGTAGTTGCGAAAACAGAATAGTTCTTTCTTTCAAATATTTTTATATCATAGACATTCATCTGAACCATTCGCAAAACAGTAAAGCAATTTACATAGTAGTAGTAGTATTAGTAGTAGTAGTACAGTTGTAGTAGTAATAGTGTTTAACGCAATTTTTCTGCACACTATGGGCTGAATATACATGGCCGCCAGTATTAATGGTGGTGGAACGACCCGGGAAATCCCCCAGAAAGAACTACCAACCAACGTGAAGATATTGTCAAGCTGTCATTTATTTGAATTTGTGTGACGATTGGAAGTACAGTTGATTGTCCATCATGGGCTAGCACACCAAATCATGCCTGCAATGTGGGTGGAACCAGAGGGATAAATGTGAAAGGGAAACACCAAAATGCAGTAACTGTCTGGGCCGCCACCAACCATAATCCCCTGAAGGAATCGTGTCATCTTCGAGAAATTAATGATTATATAGACTGCACAAAGCATTGATCGTTTGTGTTTAGGGAGTTACTGATGGGTTTAAATAATGCATATGGGGAGAAAAGTGGTAGGTGTAAATAATGTTGATTTGGAGTTACTGGTGTGTGTCAATACCGTGGATGGCAGAAACAGTGACTAAATATTGTATATGTTGATATAACTGGTGAGTATATATGGTGCAGATGAGGACCAAATGGTCGGTATCAACACCACAGATGCGGAGTAAGTGGTTCTGTAAAAAATGTGATGGGAAACGTTTTGATGAGTGTACAGTCTTATGGATGGGATTGGTTTTCATGACTCTAAATACTATAGATGGGGAGGGTTTTCATGAGTGTAAATACTGTTGATGGTTGGTGGGTATCAGTATTTTTTATTGGGAGGGTTTTCGTGAGTGTAAATACTGTTGATGTAATTTATGGTGGGTGTAACTACTGTGGATGGCGAGGGTTTTCATTAGTGTAAATATTGCGAATGATAGATGCTTCAAAAGCTTCACCTATCATAATTAACTACAAATTGACAGGTAACAAGGCGCGTATTGTATTTTCGTTAAAATAGTGATCACGTAAAATGGACATCGTTCTTAACAAAAGATGTCCAAGGATTAATTAAGTTATCTGTATTTTAACATATGGACATGATAAATATGTGGATGGTGTAATTACTGTGGATCTCTCTCTCTCTCTCTCTCTCTCTCTCTCTCTCTCTCTCTCTCATTTGCGAATATGTTATTAATCGTACAACTCTCCTCGCGTTTAGTAACCTTGATATGAGTAAACGTTATTCCAAGGTTATGCCTTACCTCAATATGAGTTCATGCAGTTATCAATATATACTTGTGCGGCGAGTAAATAAAATAATCGTAGTTTAATTTATAATTAATAATTAATAGACTGATACTTACAGAAATCTATGAATCTCGTACAATGTCCGTGTTCCAAGTTAACTAGTGTATTCTGTACAATGACAGTACTTGTTTCACGTTGCCAAGCAAGGTAATGTTACTTTGTACTAAGCGAACAAGCCATTGTAGAGAAATCCAAGCACATGACAAAAAGCTTTATTATTATTAGTCGACCATGCATGGCAAGCACTTGGCGTGTACAAACACAAAACCGAAATAATTGACCCAGAATTTAAATGATATTAGTTAAGATATGAATTTATTGTTCAACTGGTTGGCTTTGGTAAACAATATGGCTTATACAATAAATGTGAAAGTAACTAAGATGAAATAAAGACACCATTCAAGTATATAAAATATAAATCCTCTCGATCTATCTACCTATCTATCTATATATCTATCTATCAAATCTATCTATCTATCTATCTATCTATCTATCTATCTATCTATCTATCTATCTATCTATCTATCTATCTATCTATCTATCTATCTATCTATCTATCTATCTATATATATATATATAATATATATATATATATATATATATATATATATATATATATATATATATATATATATTTTCATACTGTACTGCCACCCATATACCCATGTATGTATGTATGTATATATGTATGTAGGTAGGTAGGTAGGTAGGTGGGTAGTTATGTATGTATGTATGTAGGTAGGTAGGTAGGAAGGTGGGTAGGAAGGTATGTATGTATGTATGTATGTATGTATGTATGTATGTATGTATGTATGTATGTATGTATGTATGTATGTATGTATGTATGTATGTATGTATGTGTGCGTTCGATCATACAGAAAAAACTGCTGAAAAAATGACGGGAATTAAAATAAATGATAAGCTAACGCTGCACTAAAAATACCCTCCCCAGCGTCACGTAAGGTCTAACAAAATACAACAAATATTATTCCAGTGTTACATACGATGCAACATAGTACTAAAAACTTCGTAGCGTCAGATATGACGCACTATTGTACAAAAAATACCCCGCAGCGTTCATAAGGCATCACCTAGTACTAGAACTACCTCAATCCCCAATGTCACATATGAGTAGTAATGTGGGACGATATAGCGTTACGGGAAAATCCAGTCATAAAGGGCTTGGGATACCATGGCATAAACGGGAATTTAACACGGTGGGACTGTATAGAGTCAAGGGAAATTGAACATGGGGAATATTATTTGGGTCTGTCTAGCGACAAGGGAAATTGAGGTACAGAAAGCAAATATCTTTTCTAGGTATTTGAGTGGCTCTAAAAGCAAAGCACACACTCTCCTATCAAAACAGAAGGGAAGGAAAATAAAACCACACAATCTACTAACCACACAGAAGGAGCGCAAAAATACCACAAAATATGTTATCAAAAATCACACAATCACCTAAACACACAGAAGGAGTGCAAAAATACCGCAAAATATATTATCAACAATCACACAATCTCCTAACCACACAGAAGGTATCAAAAAAAATACCACAACATATATTATCACCTTTACTTTCTTGAAACAAATTTAGCGTAATATAAATGACACTGGCATTACGATGATGCTCTTTAAGCGTAAACCACAGTTTAATTTCTTCTTCGTCTTCTAATATGTCGTCGAATATGACCAATTGAGTCTGACTGGGGTCAGACAACGATCTCGTCGTCTTAGCTAGGAATGCCTTCCACAAGCACAATAGAATCACCTGGACGTTCTTTCAATAGACTGTATGCCGATTGTCACTTTTTGTAACACCACGCGATGTGTTGAGGTGAATGATCCATCAAATGATGTTAATGTTCGATTAAACGTTTGACAAATACGGTTTTACCTGAACCGTTCTCTCTCTCTCCTCTCTCTCTCTCTCTCTCTCTCTCTCTCTCTCTCTCTCTCTCTCTCTCTCTCTCTCTCTCTCTCTCACACATACACACACACACACACACACACGCACACACACACGCACACATATATGTGAATGTGCTATTAAGAGCACAACTCTCCTTGCGTTGAGTAACCTTCATACGAGTAAACGTTATTCCAACACGGATAATATGAACATATACTTGTGCGGCGAGTATATAAAATACACGTAGATATATTAATAATAATGAACAGACTGTTAATTACTGAATTTCTATAAATTCGGTAAATTGTCCGTGTTCCAAATTAACTGGTGTATTCTGTTCAATGAGAGCATTTGTTTCATGTCGCCAAGCATGGTATTGTTATTTTGCACTAAGCCAACCAGTCATTCCAGATAAATCTCAGGCACATGACAAGAATCGCTTGCGTGTTCAGACAAATAATTGATCTAGAATTTAAATGACTTTTGTTGAAATATGAACATCTCTTTCAACTTGTTGACTTGGGTGCAAAATACGACTGATATAATAAGTGTGAAAGTTAATAAGATTGAACAATGACAGAATTCAAGTATCTAAGTTTGAATATAAATCTTAAATCCTCTCCTCTTTCTATACATCCATCTATCCACCAATTGTTTGTCTGTCTGTCTGTCTGTCTATCCATCCATCCATCCATCCATCCATCCATCCATCCATCCATCCATCCATCCATCTATCTATCTATCTATCTATCTATCTATCTATGTATCTATCTATCTATCTATCTATCTATCTATCTATCTATCTATCTATCTATCGTATATTTTACATTGCGATGTTACTCTCTACTATTTCAAAACAGTATATCATTTTACATATAGTATACCTTTACATGTTAATGTTACTCTTCTATTTCAAAACAGTATAGCGTGTTATATATAGTATATGTTTTACATGGTAATGTTACTCTCTACTATTTCGAAATAGTATAGCATGTTATACATATTATATTTTTACATGGTAATATTACTCTCTATTATTTCAAAACGGTATAACGTGTTATATATAGCATATTTTTACATGGTTATGTTACTCTCTACTATTTCAAAACGTACAAAATGTTATAGACTGCATAACTTTACATTATATTTCTCTACTATTTCAAACAGTACAAAATGTAGAAAATATACTTGTACATATTAATATTTCTCTCTACTATTTCAAAACGGTACAGTATGTTTGTAGACAATCTACTTTTACATGGTAATGATTCTCTTTACTATTTCAAAACACACTACACTGAGTGAAATGCAAGAGCTGGTCAAGAAATCAAGCGAAAACGAATGATTCAATTGTGATTTTGAAAATTGAATGGTTTTGTTTTGGTTGCCTTGATGTAGTACTCTACGGCATATCAGCACACCAAGGTTATCACTAACAAGTCGAATGAAGTAAAGTTGCTTGACTCCGGCTTTCCGGTGGTAGGTTTCTTACCCGCATCTTTGTGTTATTGAGTTCGACAAACTAATGACTGAACCACTGCGGCTTCTACAAAGAAGCAGCAACGCTCTCTCTCTCTCTCTCTCTCTCTCTCTCTCTCTCTCTCTCTCTCTCTCTCTCTCTCTCTCTCTTCTTGCGTGTCTTGGGTACGTTATACGATGTGCATGTTTAGTACTTCCCCTGTGAGGGGTGGGGTATACCACCTTTTGAGAAAAGCTTATTCTTGAATTTTACAAAACTGTCGATAAAACACGTTTTTTTAAAACTCTTGTTTTAAACGCTCTGGCCGGTGGCCTAAGTGGCTAGAGCGTCCGAGTCGCAAGTTTAACCTAGTCCGAGTAATACCAAAGACTTATCAAATTGAGACCTGGAGCTGTCTCGCTTAGCGCTTAGCGTTAAAAGTTTAGTCCTACTATTCAGATCCAGTGATTTTCTCGGGAAATGATATGGCTTTATTGGAGTGGGGGCGGCGGAGGGGGGAGGTGCCAGCCGAGATTTTTGACAGTGTAGCCTCACCGAATTTTAGACTTTCAATCACACACACACACGCACATACACACACATTATCCTGTTTAAATTTAATTAGGCAGACACCAAAATTGTCCTGTTTCTATATTATGGATGTGTGAGTATTATTGGTGACACATTAGAAACAATTCCATCGTTGTGGTAGAGATTTTTAGTTACTATTTTTTTAATGAGGCTTCAACATAGTTTAATGACCTGATTATGGCTGTACTTTCTGAAGCAAAAATTCATGCTTTATCCAGATAATGGCTCAAAATAATGGTATGGAATGTTGTAATGGCAGTTTGTACCATTTTCTCCATCCTTTGAAACATCTTGCAGTGTTTTAAAAAGTAAATGAGACAAACGATCCAGCCAATGTTTCAATATTTGAGATGAAAAATGACCGCATGTCATTTATCAGCTAAAGCCGTACTTCCTATCATCATGTAAGCAAAGAGAATTTTGGTAACACTGGATCTTAGTATTTGTATAAACACCATATTGATATTTAATTACTTCAGAAGAAATAATTAAATATCTTGTATACAAAGCAAATAAATCTGCCACATGGCATCTTGAATACCGTTGAGACATACCTTTGGAATCTTATCCACATGTGTTCCTACCTGAATCACTGGAGAAATGCCATATTGATGGGATGTTGAACAAGAATGGAGTTCAGATCAGAGAGAACATAACCCTTATTGACATGTGTTTGTATAATAATACAATTATTAATTGTATTTTCAAAAGCATATGCCATTCCTTAATAGCAATAAAACAGTTTACAACCTGCCACTAAATATGCAAGTCAGAGTAATTTAATATTTAAGCTTGACACTCTCCTCAAACAAGACCAGACCATTTGCAACGAATGTCTTATAATGAAATAACCCAATATTATTTTGAATCATTATCTGGCCTTGATAAAATTATTGGCTATTTCTCAAGCAAGCTCTTTATCTTTTACTTTATCTAGTCCTTAAAAAGAAATGATATATTGTATAAACGTGTCTTGTTCTGTACTGACAATTTGTAATCAAGCAGTTTTTGCTTTAAAGTGTTCCTGCTTCTGATATTACAATTTCTGCATTGAGTACCTGGTTGTCATGTTACAACTTTTGCATTGAGTACCTGGTTGTCATGTTACAACTTTTGCATTGAGTACCTGGTTGTCATGCTACAACGTCTGCATTGTGTACCTGGTGTGATGGTACAACTTCTACATTGTGTACCTGATATTGAAGTTACAACTTTTGTATTCCTAACTTGATTTTGATGTTATCGTTTTTGCTATGAGTACTGTGTTGTAAAAGTAAATAAAGTATTAATGAATATGTTCTTTTTTTATTACAATAATTAAGAATATACAGAATAATCTGACATAATATTTAGTAGTTCATGTTTTCTATAGATTTCACAAGTCCAACAGATAATACAATATTGTATTAGTTAATTATTTCTTTTGCATTGTACATCAAATTAATGATGGAATATTTCAGTAGGTTTTGTTTACCATTCAGAGATCTCGCTGGGATTTTAAAACAAGGCGTTCAGGACTCCTTTTTAAGGAAGAACATGAATCCCAAAAGCAAAAGGTTGCAGTCCCTTACCAGAAAAAATTTGGGCATACCTAAATTGCTTATGTTTTCTAGACGATTTGAAACAACACTTTTCATTGAGTTTAGTTTTCTAACTTCTTTAGAGCAATGACATGTATAACGTTTTGGTCCATTAGAGTGAGGGTGAATTATGTCAAACCAAGGAAACGTCTTATTCCATGCAATAAATTAGGCAACATGCATAGTGTTCTACGTAAAATATCAGTTCTAGCAACTTCTAGCACTCTGTTGAATTTCATTACAGTCTATGTTAATTTGCCGTTTAAGCCCAACATTCTTATTCAAATTTGCAAACAGTATTTTGTGTAACTCTCAACATGTCTTGATTTTGAGGTCACATGCACTACTTAGTTGGCTACACATGGAAACGAACACAATAAAGTTGTTCATGTGATGTACTCTTATACACAAACGCATTACTGGGTCAGATTTCCTCTGAAATCATGCATTGTAAATATCATTACATGTTCTCACCACTCTGCAGCAAGTCAAGTCTTTGAACTTGCCGCCAAGCTTGTCGGTCATCTTCTTCAGATGATCTATTACAATGACAATATGTACATTGATGATCTGTGGGTCTTTCTTCGACTTACTTTCCTGATTCTAAATATGGGCACATTTAAATTGATCAATTAATCAACACATTTTCCCACTCGAGCAGGACTTGCAAGCCCTTGAATTTGCCGGCCAGAATTTTGGTGTGTACAGAGGATTCCTGTATACGCGATTTTCTGCATCCCATATAATAAAACATTTGCGTCCAAATATGCTTGATTAATCGTTTCAAAGACATCTGGAGTATAGCTTTTAACATCAAAATAATGATAACATTTTCAGTATGGTTTGTTTCCCACAACTGTCTACATCAAAATTATAGAATAATTAATTTGCAGTCTTTAAGTTCATTTTTAAATTCAATTTAAATACGAGGATAATGAAACTGTCTGGAAACTGTATTAGTGACAAGCAAGCCATTTTATAAACAGTTATATTATGATAGATAATATATTTAATTTGCATACAAATACTCGGAAAAAACTCAAGCTTTGCTTTGCGTGAACTTTGCAGGTTTTTTTTCTATCCCATCCAGATCAAGGAAGCACTCATGATTTATGAGATCTGTGATTTGCTGATTGAGATCTTGACCAAGAGATATATTGCACGACTTCTGAGACAAGTCTGATGAGTAGTGTAGAAAACATACTGTCCAGCACAGTCCCACATTCCCAATGCTGTATTTTGCACCATACTATTCTATAGTTTGTCTAAATTCTCACTGACCGATTGCACGATTTCCATCACTATATCCTTCATCTCATTTTCTCTGGACTCTACGTCACTGCTTGCTTTAGGGCTCAAAACGGCAAGAAGCTACTCTACAGGTTGAGAAAGAGCAGGTCCTACTTCTTGACCAATATCTTCATTGGCCCTGACTGGTAGATCATGGTTGGAATGTCTATTATCGTGTTCTTTAATAACAATATGGGCTTCCAAGTCACTTTGCA
This sequence comes from Unio pictorum, assembly GCA_030141615.1. Lineage (NCBI taxonomy): Eukaryota > Metazoa > Mollusca > Bivalvia > Unionida > Unionidae > Unio > Unio pictorum. The sequence continues at coordinate 1,432,064 of JARLTB010000239.1, read as the reverse complement.
CTTGAATGAATAGTTGGATTTAAAGTGAAACCGGCCACTAGGGTCATATGTTCACTATTTTGCACTGCCATTTATTTATATGGCAGTGATTTAATTTATCCAGGAAGATGAAATGGTGTCACATCTTCCTGGCGTTTATGCGCACAGAGTGCGCTTTTAAATTCGGTCGTGATATCATACCCCTAAAAAGGGGCTAATGATATGAATGTTAGTCCTGGGTGAGTGGGAAAAGACCCATCACGCACTCACTTTGCACTTCGTCTTCAACTTCCTCATTTAAATGCTTTACAAACCTTGAAGTCTCAAGTATTGCCCAGCATCCAACATGAAGAACATAAACAAACTAATGTGAGCATAACACAACAAGAATTTTTCAAATTTATCAATTTCAATTGTATTATACTAGTGATTAATTTCTAAGTTAAATTACATAATGATGATGGGGGTACTAATGTTAATGTGCTATAAGTATCGGCCCCAAAGAAAATATTATTTGCTCTGTTAAACATCCTCCATCCTTATATCCTTCAGCAATGAATGAGTTAGATATTCCCATCACGCATTCTGTTATGCATGGTAATCCTGTTCAAAATTGTGGAATCCAAAATATAAGCCAAGCCCATATGGTAGATGAAAAATTCACTGTTCTACTCTTTCTTCTCCCTTTAGAAGTTACCAAATAACATGCAAAGCCTGAACTAGGCAAATAATCAATCTTCTTGAGTTGCTCTCCCTCCTCCAGCACAGATATATTACTGGGACCTTCAATCTCATCTGTGATTAAAACAACTCATGGAAGCTGGCTTTTTAATTGCCATGATACCTGGTTGGCAAAAAAAGGGAAACAAACGTTGCAATGACCTTACAGTCTTAATCTGTGAAAAGATAATGTACTTGGCAGATGCTTTTGAGAACAAGATAACATTCTTGAGGGTAAGGTTCTCTCATAGAAATCGTACTCAGAGACCGCAAGACGTGATATTCCGTCACGGCTTTAGTGAGCAAGACAATAATTATTGTAGCACACACAATATTATCCGGTCTGCACGAAGAGACTATACTAATGGTCAATTTTGTCAATAGGTGTATAGGACCATTCTAAGTTACCATACGAAATCAACTGAAGAAAAATCCAATGTTGAAATAGTCATTCAGTCAAAATAAGACGGACAAGGTTTACAACCTATAACTTTCCACTCAGAAAACTGACTCAGAAAACTGACACAGTTCAAAAGGTTGGCACTGGTACATCAGCTACCTAGGGACCAGTGGGCTATCAATATTTCGGCATTTTTACAGGGAGCTGAGAAAGACGTATACCACAATATGACCCCAGAAGAGATAGACGACTACGACGCACTGAAGAAAGAGTTACTACGACACTATAAGCTGTCAGCGGAAACGTTTCGAAACTTTTTAGGGACTCGTCAAAAAAGGGCTACCGAAACACACGCGCAATTTCATAGTCGAGTACACGTAATTTTTTATAAATGGATAAAAAAAATGTCTGGTACCGCGTTAACGTATGAGGGCATTCGCGAGGAAATTGTAAAAGAGCACGTCCTAAGTACTTACAGGAAAGACTTAATTGTGTTTTTGGCGGAGATTGAATTCTCAACCATGGATGAGATAAGTGTAATGGCTGAGCGCTATGAGAGCGCGCATGCCCGTCCAACTACTTGAAGTGGTTGGGACCGACCTGGAAACGGTGAGCGTAGAAGGATCAATGAGGTGGCACCCCAAAAACGAAATGGTCAGAATGATGGGAGGCCATGGAAAGACTCAGGGGGTAGAGAAGGATACCTCGGGGAGGAGAGGTGAGCCAGTGTGTTATGGCTGCAACAAACCAGGCCATATTGCTAAGGACTGTAGAAAATATCGTCCGACAACGATTAATTCAGTAACTCCGAATACTGTTAAGAAACGAGAAACAGTGGGGTTCACTAATAGAGCGGTAGCTACGGGTAACGGTGAGAAGGCCACCGTACTGTATGATACCGGCTGCAGTTATCCGGCCTTGGTAGATAGTAGGTATGTCAAGCCTGGAGATTACACAGGTGAGACGGTTGAAGTCCGATTTGCTAACCGGACGAAGAACTTCGCTTCGGGTCGTAAGCATAGACCTTGATTCGCCGTATGTAAAGGGATGAATTCATGCAGCGTGTTTGTCGGGACTGTCTCATGACGTAATATTAGGGTGTAGGTATGTGTTGCTCCAACCTAACCCTATGACGTGTAACCTTATACATGTAGGGTCAGTGGAGACGAGGGCTATGAGCGAAGGTCAGGGTCAAAGCCGCTAAGACAAAAGACTTCGCCCATGGATAATTTGCTACCTGGCGATTGGGGATAACTTCAAAGGGAAATATGTCTCTCAGCAAGATACGCAGGTACGCAAAGGACGAGTCGGTACGGAAATTGCCAGACGGCGAGGTGAAGTTCGCGATGAAACGCGCTATTTTGTATCGGTACGCCAAGAAAGGGACCGATACGTTCAAGCAAGTTGTGGTGCCCGTAGCATAGCGAGAAGAACTGCTTAGGCTAGCACATGAGGGTCTTCTTGGAAGCCACATGGGCGTGGCAAAGACCAGAGATAGGTTTCTCATATGACAAGTGTCAGCGAGTGGCACCTAAGACTTCCTATCGCCCGGTGCCACAAGGAACCACCCCACTAATTGACGAACCTTTTTTGAAAATGGTGATAGATCCGATTAACCCGGCGGCAGAAAGTGGCAATCGTTACATATTAATGGTAGTTGATTACGCTACCCGGTACCCGGAGGCAATGGCCTTGAAAATCATTGACACAGTCATGGTGGCTGAGGTCTTGTTATATGTGTGATCAAGAGTTGGAGTCCTAGAGGAGATACTGACTGACCAGGGGATGTAGTTCGTGAGCCAGGTGATGGAAGAGGTAAATAGGTTACTATCCATTAGACACCTGACGATTACCCGGTACCACCCGCAGTGCAATGGGTTGGTGTAGCGCTTCAATGGGACCTTTAAACAGGCTCTGAAGACGCAATGTGAAGGTCGACCTAGGGATTGGGATCGATACCTTCCAGCGATTCTGTTTGCGTATCGAGAAGTACCACAGGCAAGTTTAGGTTTTTCACCTTTTGACAATTATTGACGGATGAGCAAGCATCCGAGGAAGTGCAAACAACATACCAATATGTTGTTGACCTCCGTAGCAAACTGGAAGAAGTTTGTAAATTGGCTCAGGAAAATCTCTGCGAAGCAAGGGGACGTCAAGCCAAATACTACAACAAAGGGACGAAGGAACGTAACTTTGAGATGGGTGACAAGGTGTTGTTGTTGTTGTCGTTAGAGCACAACAAACTGCAAGTTTCGTGGAGGGAACCATTTGAGGTAACGGAGAAGGGTGGACAGAACTACCGTATCCGAGTAGGCGACAAGGACATGTTGTACCACGTGAATCTCCTGAAACGTTACCATTGTAAGAGAAACACCCACAGAGTTCGTGGTTGCTACAGTTGTAACGGAAGAACTCGACGACAACGCAGGAGAGGCGAAAGTACTCGCTACTTGCCCATTGACGAGGGAAGAAACCTACGTCGATGTTGTCTTTGACGTTACATTAACGTCAGATCAAAGTAAGGAGGTGGAGTCGGTACTCCAAGATTATTCTAGCGTCTTAACAGAACGACCTGGCAAGACGGAATTGGAGGAGTACACCTTGAAGTTACTGGATGAGAAACCAGTGAAATCGAAACCATATCGGCTACCCTATGTGAAATTATGAACTGTTCAGAAGGAAACTCAAGCTATGATAGACTTGAGAGTTATCAACCAACTTAGGGACCAAGTACGACCGACCACTAAGACGGAAGAAGTTCGATCTGTTTTGGGTTTGGCAGGGCATTATAGAAGATATGTTGCTAATTTCAGCGCTATTGCGATGCCATTGACTGACTTGACTCGAAAAAAGCTTCGACAAAAGTAGTATGAACAGACGCATATGAAGGTGCATTTCAGACGTTAAGGGACAGACTGATGTCAGACGCCATAGTTGAATTGCCTGACGTGACACGAGATTTTATCTTAAGGACGGACGCTTGTGACAGAGGTTATGGGGCAGTGCTATTGCAAGAGCAAGACGGAAGCTTATTCCCAGTTGCATATAGTAGCAGAAAATTGTCAACTGCAGAACGTAAGTATTTGGTATATGAGAAAAAATGCTTGGCTATTATCTTTGGGATATCTAAATTCCAAGGTTACTTGTATGGCCGAATTTTTTTTGTTTTTTTTTGTTTTGGTGGGGGGAAACAGACCACCAACCACTCGCTTATTTGGCTCAAGCTAAATTGACAAATGGACGATTAATGAGATGGGCACTTTTTCTGCCATAACATCAAGTTCAGGTACGCTTTATTAAGAGCAGCTAGAATGTAGTAGTTGATTGTTTAAGTAGATTAGGGATGTCTGAGGTGAATGGGTCACCTAAGGAAATGTAACGGAACCAGACTAGATCTCCAAAAATGTGGAGAGTAAAATATCGATTTTACTCTTAAATTAAATTACTATTAATTCAACATCAGATGAGGTCAGCTAACCATCTTTTTATACATTTGGGAGTGTATCTAGACAGATACATAGGATCAATGGAATACTTTCCATAACATACTATTATGCTGATTGAGTTATATACTAGCACTAAAGTAGTCCATGGCCAGAGTTTAGTATTCAGTATGGAGTGCTTGAAAATTACAATCTGAGGCCATGGCAAGAGATTTAAGCACAACATGAAGTGCTTGTAAAAGTACAATCTGGCTGCTTGTAAAATTGCAATATGGGTCCATGTCATGAGATTAAGTATAGCATGCAGTGCTTGGAAACTTGCATGGTCAGAGTTTAATATTCAGTAAGGAGATCTTATAAAATTACAATCTCGGTCTATGGCAAGAGATCTAAGTATACCATGTAGTGATTGTAGAATTATAATATGGGTCCATGTCATAAAATTTAAGTACAACATTTGTGCTTGTAAAATAACAATCTAGGTCCATGGCATGAGAGTAAGTACAACCTGTAGTGTTTGTAAAATTACAATCTTGGTCAATGGCAAAACATTTAAGCACAGCATGTAGTACTTGTAAACTTATACTCCTTTGTTGTAGGTAAACATTGGCAACTGATTTTATAATCACGTTTCATGTTACGAGTGACTTTTGCATTTAGCAACATACAAACAGCACAACACAAATAGCATACACAGGATATAGGAAATCCCTAGCCAGGGTTAACTTTAAAAATAAAAGAGGCAGGAGACCCAAGATGGGATTTTTAAACCTAACGTGGAAGAAACCTTCTCATAGAAAACATTTGGGACTAAAACTCCTCCTATTATTCATACAATCCCGACGGTAAAAATAAAGTTAGATTAAAAGTAAAGAAATTTAAAAAAACCTACAAAACAACACATCAGGGGGAACACACTCACAAATAACACACTTTTTCTTAGTTTTTTTAGATGGGGGAGGGGCATCTGTCTGGTGCCCCCCCCCCCCGCCCACAAAAAAGCAAGAACAAACTTAAATTGATTCCTACCTTAAATACATTTCAGCATTTTTTTTCCCAATTTCATAGTGTTTGTTTTTGTTTATTGTATTCATATTATGATAGATGTTGTAAAGCGCTTATAGCTTCTAAAGAATAGGCGCTATACAACATCCTCATTATTATTAGTATTATCATCTTAATTATCTTGTTTGTCTTAGAGAACTTAATGGTTGCAATGACTGGACGAAGCATTTTACTTTTGTTTTTTGAGAATTATTGTTTAGTGTTAATAATATTGGTGTCGAGTTACTGATGGGTATACATACTGTAGATGGTGAGCTAAATATGGGAAACTACAAATAGATTTGAAGTTAGTGGGTGTAAATGATGTGTTTAGGGAGTTAGTAGTGGATGTAAATACTGAAATGGAGAATTAGTGGTGGTTTAAGAACTATAGATGTGAGTTAGCGGTGTGTAAATAATGTATATGGGGAGTAAGTGTTGTGTGTAAATAATGTAGATAAGGTGTAAGTGGTGTGTGTAAATAATGTAGATGGGGTGTTAGTGGTGTGTGTAAATAATGTAGATGGGGTGTTAGTGGTGTGTGTAAATAATGTAGTTGGGGAGTTAGTGGTGTGTGTAAATAAGGTAAGTGGGGAGTTAGTGGTGTGTGTAAATAATGTAGTTGGAGAGTTAGTGGTGTGTGTAGATAAGGTAAATTGGGAGTTTGGGGTGTAAATAATGTAGATGGGGTGTTAGGGTTGTGTGTAAATAATGTAGATGGGGTGTTAGTGGTGTGTGGAAATAATGTAGATGGGGTGTTAGTGGTGTGTGGAAATAATTTAGTTGGGGAGTTAGGGTAGGGTATAAATAGTGTAAATAGGGAGTTTGGTGTGTGTAAATAATGTAGTTGGAGAGTTAGGTGTGTATGTAAATAATGTAGATAGGGTGTTAGTGGTGAGTATAATAATAATGGCGGTGGGCAATCCGTGTAAATACAAGTAATGATTGCTGCTAAAAGCTCTTCATCTGCTCTCACTGACCTCACAGTCACAAGAAATGACGTGTACGTGATATTGTTTACTTTATAATCGCAGTCATTTTTTAAAATGTACATTACAATACATAGGTGTGAGTTAACTGTAATATAATATGTGAACATTTGACTCACTGAGACTCGTCAACTCTCTGCATCATCAATAACGTATGTTTGAAAATGTAAAAACTGTAAATTTAATTACTGATTAATCATCAACTGTACAACTCCCAGAGAGTGTTTTGTGACCTTGATTTGAGTTAATGTAGGATATTTTCATACATTGAATCAATTATAAATTAATGTTACATAAAGTAAATGGACTCATACTTACATAATATCTATAAATCCCTTAAAATGCACGTTTTCCCAAGTTAACCAGACTGTATTCTCTGTTATGATTGTACCTGTCTCCAAACAAAGTCTTGTTATCATTCATACACACAACCAACCAATCATTGCATGACATGATGATTTCAATCACACAGCTATTATGTCTGTAATGTGGTAGTTAATGGTGATATCTAGATTTTGGGGCATCACGCCACAAACTTGACAAACAAATTTATCGCCACCTTTTTATTAAACCGGCGCCAGTCAAACAAACGTCGGAGAACATGTTGTTGGTCTAGCCACATAAATGTATCAGATGCTAGTGAGAGTCAGCTGCTGAGTACCATTTTTGTAAACCTATGACTTGTATCTGCCGGGCTTCGAACCCAAAACCACTGGAATCGAGGAACTGCAGCCTTTTATCTATCTTACAATGGTTGTTTACTAATACTACTACTACCACTACTACCTTACTGCTATTCCTAGTAATAAAGTTACTATCTTAACCATCCATATATCCATCCATCCATCCATCCATCCATCCATCCATCCATCCATCCATACATACATACATACATACATACATACATACATACATACATACATACATACATACATACATACATACATACATACATACATACATACATACATACATACATACATACATACATTGATTATTATCCTTTCGGGCCTTACTGTTCCATCGTCACCCCACAATAATGGTTCGAATTATTTGGCTACCGCTACAGCCTCTCATCCATATAAAAAAGCCTTCCCCTACTGTGTAGATAATGATATATCCATAAATCAATAAACCATAAATGACGGCGTTTCGCTGTGTTTTTACGAAACTAAAAATTATCAACTGTGTTATAAACGCTGACAGTGTTATGTCATCCTAATGTTGATGGCTTTATCTTTCTATAAAGCATTAATTCGAATTTGTAATCGAAGGAGAGCTATGTTATATTTATATAAACCATTCATTCGGATTCGTAATCGAAGGATAGCCAGGTTATCTTTCTATAAACCATTCATTCGGATTAGGAATCTTAGGTTAGTTCGGTTATTACCGACTACGAAAAGCCGGGTGGATTACATCTTATTGCGAAAGGAATTTAGGGGTCTCCTCACCTTTGAATCAGCTTGTTCGATTCAGAATCGAAAATTCCCAGGCCTGAAATGTTTTATACTCAGAATTTAGCTAAGTTTCGGAACTTGGAAGTTTTTTGGAACAAGTGTAGAACATTGGACAATTTAGAAAATATTTGTGCAAATACTTAATCATCATAAGACACAATAAACATAAGTAAACAAAATAATTATGGATATATGTTGGTGCAACTAATTCCAGGTAAAAATACTGTATTCACAATTTATCCACAATTCTCTGCTTAATCGGACTATGCTAACCTTCTATACGGGTGTAGTAGACTCGACCTGTCCCGCGCATGCTCATTGAGCTATAAATAAAAAAAGAACGATATAAGCGGCATAGGAAGGCTAGTATCAGTGATCGATCTGATCACAGGTGCTTGACGCGAGCATGATGTGAAATAAAAAAAAACAATAACCTAACGTAAAAAATATCATGCAGAGTGATAAAAATACCTTAGATTACACCAATGACCCATTGTGACATATGACCCTTTCTATATACTATATAAAAAGAGAAGGTTCGTAACTTCCAAATACTTGGTTCCACCCATGACCCTCGATTTCATTCTGCTATGTCCGTATTTAAAAGCACACCACCATTCTATATGACTCGTTTTACTCCTGAGATATTTTTCTAAATATCAAGCCATCATTGGCTTTTCTACGTTGTACCAAACTGACGTCATGGCTTCCGAAATGTGCGATTTTCGGGAATTTTTCATCTTGGGACACTTGCGAGCTCGTGTGACAACTGGTGTTAAGATGTACATGTACCATGTTTTCGGTTCTACGATACACGAATTCTTTAATTACAGAACAGTGGTAAATGCAAAAGTAAATTTTTACTTAATATTATCTCGATTCAACTTTAGGAATCCAGTTCCATGGAAGAATTAAAAATTTTCTCTTTCACTGCACATACCGTAAACAATCAGTTCAAAACAGTTCAAGTATTAGGCACACACGTCAATGCCGAAATATGATTGGCTATAAAGGTTATTCATAATACATGTAGCTCTTTTCACCGGTTGGCTTGGTTTGATGTCTATGTGTGTTTGTGGTTTGGTTTGATGTACGTGTGTGCTTGTGGCTTGTATTTATATATGTTTACTTGTGAAATAGTTCAATGTCTATGTGAATTTGTGGCTTGGTTTTATTTATGTGTCTGCCTGTGGCTTGGTTTGATGTTAGAGTGTGCTTGTGGCTTAGTTCGCTGTCTGTGTGTGCCTGTGACATGGTTCAATGTCTGTGTGTGCTTGTGACTTGTTTTGATATATATATGTGATTATGGCTTGGTTTGATGTATATGTGTGCTTGTGGTTTGGTTTGATGTAGGTGTGTGCTTGTGGCTTGTATTTATATATGTTTGCTTGTGAAATAGTTCAATGTCTATGTGAATTTGTGACTTTATTTTATTTATGTGTGTGTTTGTGGTTTGGTTTACATATTTTAATACTAACACAAACATTTTTTTCTGATCACAATTAAATTATTTTGACATGGTTGACAACGTTGTGAACTACATTGAGATTTTCCACTGTTGGAAGTCATTGGGCCATTGATGTACACTACATTTCCATGCTTAAGACAACATAAATCGAAAATGATCACAAAACCACCATTCTACTTTGTCATCGTTTCTAGACGAATGACGATCAAAATAAGTCATTAAATGTTCCAAAGACTATCCAAGCCTGCGATGATGTGGAAAATATACATAATTTTGTCTACACACCATAGAATCTTTACCTTGTAATTTCACATTATCGAATCGTGTCGTCTGGGCATTTGTTCTCATAACGTCAATGATATCGTCTTCCAAAGGGGGAGATCCATACGAATCAAAATACTCCACACATCCCAAATGAGGAAAGTAGAAAGCTACCCATTGAGTTCCTGGAAGATGACTGTCCTATGTGTTGATGAAGTAAACTTTATTCTCTTGGGGTTTGAGATGAGGTAGTCTATCTTTAGCACACACGATAGTATTCCAAGAAGCAGTGTACAAACAGTGGTTCAAAAGGTAATCAAGTTCCCTGGTATCCATTTTGTGGACTCTTTTTTTTTCACAGGTGATGATAAGTCATCAATTCAATCCAGACCTTTTGCTTGAAAAGGTCTCTCAAGTAACTGTTTGGTCGCTTCGTGTCCTTACTCTGTTCCAAGATAACTTCAATGTGATCAATCTCTCCAGCAAACAATTCAGGAGAGGAAAGATCACGCAAGTCTTTATACCACTGATGACTCCAAGCTTCGTTTTGGTTATCGTCCAGTTTTTCTTCTTGACTCATCATCATACATGTATCGTGTTGAATTTGACTGGGATGATCGTTTTAATATCCATAATACTCTTCCTTGTTCAGTTTTCTCATTTTATCCTCCGAGTGTTTGGCAAAACAGGTGACTAAATGGTATTCATGTTCTGGCCATCTGGACTGCATTATCACTACCTCTTTCGTTTTTGTCCTGGAGGTCTGTGCTCTCTGTAACCTCCCATTCCATTTCAATCGATTCTCCACTATTCAAAGAGGAACAAAGGTCTTCCATAGTTTCTAATAGTATAGAATGACTTCTCCGAAACTGTTGATTTTTATGGTATTATCGAATTCGGCATACAGAAAGATATTCGCCGTTTCAGCAAGTACATCTGCAAACTGAAGTTCCACTCGCAGTTGCCCAGATTTTATAGGGTGGAAATGTCCCTCGTCGCTGCCTTGGTCTGGAGTGAAATCAAAGCACAAAAGTGTAACCTCCTGCATTATGCGATTATAGGAGTATCGTCGTAGGAAATGCTGTGATTGGTGTTGGTTCCTTACTGTCCTGTTGCTTGGTACAGCGATACGTACGACCTCAAGTAATTCCTCTGGGTAAAGTTGAGTTCGAAGGTTCGAGTACACAAAGTTTTGCCATCGCGACTGAGTTTGACTTTGGATTCTCTTCAGTGCTTCAACTGGAAAAGATTTTCATTGTAGGCACCGATGAGGGCTGCATTACTAACTATACTAATGAATAAATGTTTTGGTAACTGTCCTTGGAACACATGCTTTTCGATCTTGGATCGGAGTCCTGGGGCAATGGTGAAAATGTTACTTCCACGCGTCGTATTGGATACTTGGCTGTCGTTCTGCTCAAAGTATGACTAATATCATTTCCCACTTTGGGTAACACTTCCACACGACGCACGACTTCCTGGATAATGGTTTTGTATTCGTTAGCATGAGCCATCAAATGGAAAGCAGTACTGCTACGATTCAGTCTCAAGCAAATATCTACACCGTTCAGCAAATACTTCTCTTGAAACCACATGTCCAAAATGCAGACACAGTTTTCTAAATATTTGGCCAATTCATCAATAAATTTCTATTTTTTGTACCTATTTGATAGAATATATCTATTGATACAATTTACCCCACACATTTTCAATGTGTATTAATCTCCCCTTAAAAATGTCGCTCCTCTATTCTTTCACATTATACCACTCCTTTGCTTTTAATAATTACGACCAACCACCCGCCACCCCCGCTCTTACATCTTTTGCCTATAAATTCGTTGGTAACTATAATGCTGTTCATGCCCATTTCCCATCTATTTTAAATTATTCCTTTAGTCCTTTATGTGTCTCTTGTATAAATAACATGTCATAATTTTTCTAATGTTTTCAATTGTTCTAGTTTTTCTTTGTTTATGCCATTAACGTTTATAGACAGCAAATGCACGTTTGTTCCTCCTTTATTGTCTTTTCGCATGATTTGTATAAGATTATTATGATTGTGTTTTTATTGTTTATTGTCTAACTTTTCTTTTTTAAATATTTATATTATTGCATAATTTATCCCCCACTGTATTGTTACTACTATGCGATTGTTAGATGTCGCTTGTGATGTTTGAAGTGTATAGGGTGTCCTTTTTCGTTCCGTTTTCCTCTTCCGTTTGTCCTGTCAGTCTAGTCCCATCTGATGCGCTATCTTAATCCGTTTCGCCCTCACTCTCGTCCGTCTCCTGCAATGTGCTGATTTTGTCGTCTCTCCTTTTCTTTAGGTTTTCCCCTTTTTTGTCTCTGTGGTTTCGTTGGCTGCTCTCATTTCCATTCGATACGTGGCAGCTTAATTATTCTTGGAGATTTCAACTTTCTCTTTGACTGTCCTGGAAATCCATACACATCAAATTCATAGATTTCATCCATGTTTTCAACTTTAAACAACCAGTTAACCAAACCCACCTATTAGTCCGAGTATCCTCCGACCCTTGCTATCCCATTTTTGATATTTGGACATTTATTTTGGGGTGTAGGGTCAGAGCTCATTCCCGATCAAAAATTTGGAATTCGCCGACACCATGGCAGACAAGAGCATAAATGAAGACAAACATGAAATAAGAAGCAGAAGATAGGAAACTACCAGGACGGAGAATAACGACGACGTTAAGAAGGACGTGCAAACAGCAGACCACCAGTAAATACAGACATATAAGACAGAAAATAAAGAACATCATATGGTACCATATCGTTTAAAGTACACTAAGCTCACCACTGTCCTCCATTAGCCAATGTACACTAAGATCAATACAGTTTTTACGTAACTTGTATTTGTATGTTTTAATACAGTCCATATAAGTCATGTATTTTAGTTACCATTAGCCAAAAAAAAATGAAGGTTCGGAACTACACGATACCAATGTTTACAAGGCATTATTGATACCTGTGTTTACCAAGCAATATTGATACCCGTGTTTACCAAGCATTATTGATACCCATGTTTACAAGGCATGACTCATACCCATGTTTAAAAGGAATGATTTATACCCATTTTTAAAAGGTATTATTGATAGCCATTTTTAACATGTTAACATGGGATTATTGATACCTATGTTTACAAGGAATTAATGATACCCATGTTAAAATGGCATTATTGATACCCATGTTTACAAGGCACTATTGATACCTATGTTTACAAGGAAGTATTGATACCCATGTGTACAAGGCATTATTGATAATAATAATAATAATAATAATAATAATAATAATAATAATAATAACTATAATGATATAAATAGAAAACAAAAAACTAAAATAAAATGAAATTGGAAAACATTAAAAGATGCTGAAAACATCTAACTAATCCATTTAAAGAGATCTGTGTTTAATAATAATAATAATAATAATAATAATAATAATAATAATAATGATAATAATAATAATAATAATAATAATAATAATAGTAATAATAATAAAAATAATAATAATAATAATGAAACGTAGCACAGAGAACAATTTTTGGGTTTGATTATAGATCAAATGGATAGCCAGTGTAGGTTTCAGAGCAGTGGGGAGGTGTGCACTGATCGTGGTACTCTAAAGATGATCTGTGCAGCTGTTTTTTGAACTTTTTAAAGTTTCTGGAGTAGATATTGAGATCTACCAGACAATAGTTACAATAGTCCAGTCTTTAAAATATTAATGAACAAGCTCAGCTCAAGATATGCAGGCCCTGCATATATTCATGATATGTTGGTGCAATGTGAGAGTACTGACTAGAGTAACACCTAGGTTTCGTACTGACTGTGCAAATGTAATGTCGGTGTTGGTGATAGTTATCGATTGAGGTAAATATTGTGAATGAGAAAGTCGTTGCGTTGTAACCAGCATTTCCTCAGTTTTATCATCTTTCCTATGGAGCCTGTTACATGTCAATGTTTCACATCAGAAATGCACCTCTCTACTCCTAGGATGGTAGCATCAACATCAGTTGGGTGCTTAGAATTGTATATTTGGGTGTCATCAGCGTACAATCGGTAAGACACTGGACGATGATCTATGACACTTGAGAGCGGCTGAGTGTATATAACGCAGTGAACAGGTCGAAGAACCGACCACTGTGGAACATCACAACATAGATCAACTGGACTGAAGTTTATTCCATTTGCAGACACAATTTGTGTCCTGTTGACTAAGTAGGACTTGAACTACTGTAAGGCTATATTGTGAATGCCAAATACATGCTGGAGACGATCAAGTAATATATCATGGTATATTGTGTCAAATGCTGCAGACAAACCAAGAAGGGTGAGTACTCTTATCTTACCGCTATCCAAAGCAGAAAGAATGTCATTAAATACGTTCAGAAGAGTTGCAATACTGTGGCAATGGCGATATGCAGACTTTACGTTGCGTTTTATATGCATGTGTACAGTAGGGCTGAATCTGTGTTTTACAGGCATGTGTACGGTAGGGCTTATTCTGTGTTTTATAGGCATGTGTACGTTAGAGTTGCTTCTGTGTTTTATAGGCATGTGAACGGTAGGGCTGATTCTGTGTTTTATAGCCATGTGTACGGTATAGCTGATTATGTTTTTTATATGCATCTTTACAGTAAGGCTCATTCCGTGTTTTATAGGCATATGTACGGTAGATCTGATTCTGTGTTTTATAGGGATTGTAAGGTGGAGCTAATTCTTTGTTTTATAGGCAAGTGTACGGTATGGTTGATTCTGTGTTTTATAGGCGTTTGTAATGCATATCCCAATATCTGTGGAATTTGTATTACCATAAATCTGTGCGATTCACAAAACGTTATTAAAGTGATAAAATTAAAATCAATTTAAAATGTTAATCTTGTAATTTGCCTTTGTTACAAATATACTAAATAACAGGGATATATAATGATTTATTTTACTGTCTCCATTCTACAAATATATCAAAGAGCATGCAGTTAAAATCCTACCTTGTACTTTGCCTTTGCTACAAATATACCAAACAACAGAGTTAAAAGTCTTGTTATTTGCCATTTTTATAAATATGCCATAGAACAGCGAGTAAACATATACCTTGTACTTTCCACCTGCTACAAATATACCTAATAACAGGGAGTCAAAATGTTACCTTGTACTTTTTCCTTGCTATACATATACAAAATAACAGGGAGTTAAAATGTTAACATGCACGTTGCCCTTGCTACCAAATAACTGGGAGTTAAAATTGTACGTTGTATTTTGCCCTTGCTACAAATATACCAAAATAACAGGTGTTTTAAATATTACCTAAAACTTTGCCATTGTTACCAAATTTACCACAAAACCGGCTGTTAAAATGTTACCTTGCATTTTTCCCCATTTACATTGTCTTCTTTGCTGAGCCAAAAATCCGTCTTTTGACATTTTATCAATCATCTATTTACATTGCATTGTTTGTTGACTTTAACATACATGTTTTTGACTTTTAATCTATCATCTATTTACATATACTTTCATGAGGTCTTGCCTGAACAATTAGGAATAGTGTATACCGTGCGTAACACCAGTGCAGGACATAGGGACAAATACGGTGGACAAAGAGCAGAAATAACTAAGATCTGAAAATAAGAAGCAAAACACTAGACACTACGAGAACAGTGAATAAGGAAGAATATATAAAGGAAGGTAAAAAGAAGAAAACCAGCAGGAAAACAAAATGGAGAAGACAACAATTAAAGAACACAATTTCAACTCGAAAGAAAACGTCAAAGAAGGGCCCAATATTCCATCTTCGAACTAAAACATAAAGAAATTGACACCCCAGATAAATAAATCGATATCCAAAAACCACCAAAAGCGAGAGATGTACACCCCACTTCACAAACCCATTAGTTAAAACATTAGATAATATATGTAGTAGACACGTAAAACTCATAGGATAAGACGAAGAAACAGGACATACAGATATATAGCACGCGCATTATAGCTCTCATAGTAGGAGGTCCAAAAAAGGGCATACATATCGTTAGCACACACGCAGTATAGTATAATATCTAGAACAAATGACAGGCAAATCTATATCATAATAAATATAATATCCAGCACAAAAGACATGCAAGTCAATATCACAAACAGTATAGCATTCATAGTAGATGGCCCGAGATAAACAATACATATATATCACACATACAGTACGAACACAATACATAAAACCCAGACAAAGGGTGTGTTCATCTATAGCACAGAAAGACAGGTTTAGCACACACACACAGTATTGCACACATAGCATAAAACACAGAAAAGTGAAATGCATATTTATTGCAAACACACAGTAGAGCACTCGTAGCAAAATACCAAGACAAATGACATGTACATTTTTGGAACACACATTATAAGACTTGTGGCACAGAAGACCAATATATGGCACATGCATATATAACACACACACACAGAGTATAACACATAGCGTAAACTCAGAAGAACACACATGCACATCTATAGCAAATACGTTAAGTATAACACTCGTGCCGAACATAATACCCCCCAAAACACATGTACATCATTATCACACCCACGGTATTTAAGACACATGCAAAACGTAGCACTTTATCCCCCTCGCAAAACTAATTCAGATAAATATAGCAAACAAAACACAATACAGCTGTAATGTTGACTGGAGAAGGCCCACTTTAAGGCTAAAACTCCCTGGCCCTGAACAAAAAACCAAACTGACATGCGACATGACATTATCTAATGGCGACGCGAAAACATATCAAGATCAAAATAATAAGTACGGTCACCATAAGCCAACCTCATCGGTATCTTTCCGGAAAGCAATAAGTACGGTCACCATAAGCCAACCTCATTGGTATCTTTCCAGAAAACAATAAGTACGGTCACCATAAGCAAACCTCATTGGTATCTTTCCGCAAAATAAGTACGGTCACCATACGCCAATCTCATCGGTATCTTTCCGGAAAAGAATACGTACGGTCATCATAAGCCAACCTCATCAGTATCTTTCCGGAAAACAATAAGTACGGTCACCATATGCCAACCTCATTGGTATCTTACCGGGAAAAAAACTACGGTGACCATAATAAAACTCATCGGTATATTTCCGGAAAATAATAAGTACTGTCACCATAAGCCAACCTCATCGGTATCTATCCGGAACATAATAAGTACGGTCACCATAAGACAACCTCATCGGTATCTTTCCAGAAAATATGACTTACGTTAGTCCTTAGCAAACCTCATCAGTATCATTCCAGAAAACAATAAGTGCGGTTACCATGACCCAACCTCATCGGTACCTTTCCGCAAAAAAATTAGTACGGTCACCATAAGCCAACCTCATCGGTATATTTCCGGAAAATAAAAAGTACGGTCAACATAAGCCAAATTCATCGGTGTGTTTTCGGAAAAGAATACATAAGGTCACCATAAGCCAACCTCATCAGTATTTTTCCCGAAAACAATCTGTACGATCACCATAAACCAACCTAATCGGTATCTTTCCGGAAAATAATACGTACGGTCACCATAAGCCAACCTCATTGGTATCTTACCGGTAAAAAAATAACTACGGTCAACATAAACGAACCTCATTAGTATTAATCCAGAATACAATAAGTACGGTCACCATAAGTCAACCTCATAGGTATCTTTCCGGAAAACAATGAGCAATCTTAGTACAAGAATTGAAACAAACTACCTTTAAGGAAAATTCGCAACTCAAATATTTCATTAGGGAATGTAACGAATGCATTTCTCTAGGTTAGGGTAGTGAGTGCCAGCATAAAAATACAACTGTGTATAGAGTCTACATAATACTTGTAGCAACTAAAAGGCTGAATAGATAATAGATGGACGGAGGGAGGACACGAATATGAATCTCGGGAGTGGAGGATGCGAAATCCCTTGAGCTCAATTCTCTACCGGACGAATGACGGATGTTGATCATGTTGGTACCCTTTCTTCCCTGGCGTGTTTGGGCGGCATTAATAAGCGGATAATCAGAAACATTAATCATTGCCCAATAATCATACATTTAGGAGTCGCGCAGGTGTGTGCGTGTGTGTGTCTGTGTGTGTGTGAGTTTGGGTGTGTGTGTTTGTGTGTGTGTGTGTTTCGGAGTGTGTGTGTGTTAACGGAATGAAACAATTATTAAGAATAATATAGCACGCATGTTATATATAAATAGGGGCCACTGAATTCGTTAATCATCGACACGACTATAACAATGACTTGGGTAAAACTATTATATGCAGATGTTCAGATGTGAACAATATTATAGCTATATATATTTCATAAATGTAGTCTTAATCAATAAGATTTTAATATATGTAACTTGATAGAGGATATCTTATATCTCTTTATAATAAATGCTACATAATGAAGCTTGTCTCATGATCTAGTTGATGCCGATTGCATTGTCACATTGAACTGTTCGTTGTTTTGATACTAACATGCGTGATGCCGACTGTATTGTCACATTGAAAAGTTCATTGTTCAGATACTAACATGGGTGAGGTAATTTGCTTTGTATACTCCCAGTTTGACCTCCTACTAGGAATGTTTCATTCCAGGTACAATTATGACTTTGTCAAAGAATAATTCTGCATGCAAGATTTCAATGCAGTAATGATCGGCATTTGATATCACGTTTATTATGTGGGTTCATTAAAAGACACGTAATAATAGATAAAATAATATTTGGGAAATTCATGTTTTCATGTATTTAAATATATGTTGAATTTTTTAAATCAGACAATAGAGCAGGTATATTCGTAAAAATCGTGAAATAATTCTTGATTTTGTTTTAATGCAAATATTTACAATACTATCTGAATTCGGCCTCATTGTTCATGTAATATTTTGTACAA
Source organism: Unio pictorum (assembly GCA_030141615.1). NCBI lineage: Eukaryota > Metazoa > Mollusca > Bivalvia > Unionida > Unionidae > Unio > Unio pictorum. The sequence goes on along the minus strand of JARLTB010000239.1, from coordinate 1,413,395 downwards.
GAGCGCGCGAAAAACAATGAAGCTATACTTTTTTTTAATTCACAATACCGGTACTTCGGTAGTTACTGTCAAAAATGACTGCACGGAGTAACCTGAATAATCTTTTTAATAATTTAATGATAATTAAATTTAAAGAAACCACTAATTATGTATTGTGATAACCGTGGGATTAGAAAATGTTCACCGATTTTTGTTCACAGTTGCATTTATTTGACTAACAAATCCAGATGTACAGAGCTAACAGATACGAACCATGAAATCAGTCCTTTTGTTTATTGTCGTTTATTCATTCACGTAGGTGATATCTTCTCATATCACAGATCTAGTCTGATTTTGGAAAGATAAGAGCTTAGGGAAGTGCGTGACCGTCTATAACTTTGTATGATATTAACTCGAGTCGACACCTCGTCTTTTATACAGATCACCTAAAATAGTTGGCTAAATACCACATGCTTGCCAAAATATTTTTGTCATTACAGTCTGGAAGTTCTCCGTGATTGCTTCTAAATAAAATAGTGTTGTGAGTTACAAAAAGCTTCTCAATACATTGAATCAATATGATGCATACATCCAAATGAGCCGAGTTGCAAAACAGTAAGTACAGTCACCATAAGCCAACGTAATCCGTATCTTTCCGGAAAAGAATAAGTATTCTAAGTACAAGAAACGGAACAAACTACCTTTTAGGAATATTCGCAACTCAAATATATATCACCCGGAAATGTAACAAATGCATTTCTCTAGGTTAGGGTAGTGAGCACCAAAATAAATAGACAACTGTGCATAGAGTCGACATAATACTTGTAGCAATTGAAAGGCTGAATAGATAATACATGGACGGAGGCAGGACAGGAACTTGAATTTCGGAAGTGGAGGGTTCGAAATCCCTTGGGCTCAGTTCTCAACCCAAGGCAGGGCGGATGTCGGTCATGTTGGCGCCCTTTCTTCCCTGGTTTGTTTGGACGGCATTAATAAGCGGACAATCAGAAACATTATTATGTGCGCAATACTCACAAATTAAGGAGACGCACATGTAACCAAACGATTTAAATTTAAATCAGCAGCAGTGTGTGTGTGTGTGTGTCTGTGTCTGTGTTTGTTTGTTTACAGAAGAAAACAATTACTCAGAATAATATAGCAAGCAGGTTATATATAAATACGGGCCATTTAATTCGGTAATCTTCGACACGGCTATAACATTGACTTGGATATAAACTATTATATGCAGGTGTTCAGATGTGAACAATATTATAGCCAAGTATATTTCATAAATGGGGACGCCAGTCTAGTCTTAATCGATAAGTCATTAATATATGTAACTTGATATAGTATATCTTATATCTCTTTATTATTAAAGCTACATAATGTAACTTTACATGGCATATCTTTTATCTCTTTAAAATAAAAGCTACATAATGTAACTTTATATAGCATATCTTATATCTCCTTATTATTAAAGCTACATAATCAAGATTGTGACAATGATTAGTTGATGCCGACTGTATTGTCATAGTAAAATGTTCATTGTATTGATATTAACATGCGTGAGGTAATTTGCTTTGTATACTCTCAGTTTGACCTTATACCAGGAATGCTTCATTCTAAGGTACAATTATGACTTTGTCAAAGATTAATACTGCATGCAACATTTCAATGCAGTCATCATTGGCATTTAATATCAACTTTATTATGTGCGTTCATTAAAACACTCGGATGCTAATATCACATAAAATTGTGAAACTAATGTTCTCATTTGTCTAAACATTTGTTGACATTTTTTAATCCAACAATAGAGCAGGTATATTACGCAAAGCCTTTAAAATATTCTTGATTCTTTTATGCAAAAATTAGCAATAATATGTAAATTTTCTCCCATTGCAAATACTTTTCATGTCATAACCATGTCACAATCTCATATGATAATCATTCTTCCTGACATAACCAAATTATCCCAAGTCAGTTTTCACGAAGAAAGAGATGTCTTTTATGGTACGTATCGCGCCTACAACAAAAATACGTATCTTGAAAGATAATTCTAATATGATAAAAATGTACAACACAAATACGTATCTTGAATGATAGATCTAATGAATATGATGAAAATGTACAACACAAATACGTATCTTGAATGATAGTGCTAATGAGTATGATGAAAATGTCACTGGGTACTATGCATTGAAAGTACAAATCTGAAGCATAGATGGAATCATTATCGTTGCAACGTGGTCTTCTATTACATTGTATTATGTGAGACTTGATGACTCATTGTCAACTGCATTCTTGTCTGATACTATTTCACAGGAGACTTGCTGACTTATTGACAAACGCTTTCATGTGTTATATTATTATATATGAGAATTGTTGACTTATTGACCAACGCTTTCATGTGTTATATTATTTCACATGAGACTTGGTGACTTATTCACCAACGCTGTCATATGAAATATTATTTAGTATGAGACTTGTTGACTTATTGACCAACGCTTTCATGTGTTATATTATTTCACATGAGACTTGGTGACTTATTCACCAACGCTGTCATATGTTATATTATTTCACATGAGACTTGCTGACTTATTGACCAACGCGTTCATGTGTTATATTATTTCATATGAGACTTGCTGACTTATTGACCAACGCTTTCATGTGTTATATTATTTCATATGAGACTTGCTGACTTATTGACCAACGCGTTCATGTGTTATATTATTTCATATGAGACTTGCTGACTTATTGACCAACGCTTTCATGTGTTATATTATTTAATATTAGAATTACTGACTTATTGATCAACGTATTCATGTGTTATATTATTATGCATCAGACTTGCAGAGTAGCAGAGGTGGTGAACAGACAACTTTTTAGATGCATCTTTTTACTAAACTAACACTTCCTACGAAAACAAAAAAATAACGTCAAACCACGCAAACAAAAGTCTATAATCAAACGAGAGTTTGTCTTAAGGGTTAGTTAATTCTGTCACTATCTACTTTTGGGTCATATTTGAAAAACAAATATATTACGCGCGTGTGTTTACCCAAAATATTACGTCAAAATCATTAGCGGGTCAACGGTCAAAATAATTCACGGGTATTTGCAAATAAGAATGAACTTGATGGAACACTCGATTGGCCGGATGTTTCTATTTCATAAGGAATTATGATATAGAAGATATACATGATGATTTTCAGAGTAAGATTAAATATATTACAGGAAAAGTATTTTGAATAAAGATATAACATTTCACGAACCAACTTTGTAAGCCGCGATAGACATAAATTCGCAGGACTATGTTATGGATATTTATCAATCACCGATACGAACATTAATAGGATGGCATGAAGTTAACCCAGAGGGACCACCACGACCACCGGTACCACAAAATCTAATTTCTTCACGGATAGACAATCATATCATGAAATTAACCCATAATATAAAGATCACTATTATGCCATAACAAATCAGATTGTGTAGTTATTTTTGCATTAATGATGACTGTATGTAGTGGCATTGTATACATACGGAACTCTATAGAGGAGTAACAATAACTGTGAGTCTTCACCTAAGTAAAATTATGGTATATTTTAAATTATTAATCAAAAACATAAGCGACAAGAAGAAAAACTTCAACAAAGTTTCCTAGTACATTTTTTTGATATAGGAAGTTCACGCAGCAAAATCATTAAACAAATATAAATATTAAACCATATTGTATCTGATATGGAATATATCAACCGACGAGTAATTCAGGTAATAATTAATGAAGGAGGAGTCGATGATAAGACACATATTTAGAAACATGCAAAAGAACTGAAGATGAACTACCAAATTTTAAATTTCCAGGGTATAACACAGACGAACAAAAGAAATCCACCAATGATATTATTAATGCAAACTTCTATAACATACTCGCTGCATAAAGAAAAATAACACCGCAGCTGGACAATATCCTCCGTTCATAGGGTCGTGTTTGTGTCTTTTAGAGACTTTTGTTTTTTGAGACTTTTTTCCGTTTTAGGGTCTTTTTGTTTCTTTTGAATACAATAGTTACTTTTGTATTACAAAAAATAATGCAATTTGAATTTTGTTCTACTTAACAAATCAGATTTAAACATGTTATAAAAATCTGGATAATATGTAATTGGAAACGACATATAGTGCAATCTCTGAAGTCAAGAGAGGGAAGTATATTAACTTTTACACATCCGCGGTGAAGTTACCTCCCTTGACTGTATCAACATAAACTAATTCAATCCAATAATAATAATAATAATAATAATACGTACACAAGTTAACCTGGAAAGAAGACGTCAAAGAAGGGCCCAGTATTCCATCTGCGAACTAAAACAGAGAGAGCTTGACACCCCAGATAAATAAATTGATATCCAAAACCACCAAAAGCGAGAGATTTACACCCCACTTCACACACCCATTAGTTAAAACATTAGATAATATATGTAGTAGATACGTAGAACTCATAGGATAAGACGAAGAAAAAGGACATACACGTGTATAGTACGCGCATTATAGCTCTCATAGTAGAAGGTCCAAAAAAGGGCATACATATCGTTAGCACACACGCAGTATAGTATAATATCTAGCACAAAAAACATGCAAATCTATATCATAATAAATATAATATACAGCACAAACGACATGAACATCGATATCATAAATAGTATAGTATCCAGCACAAAAGACATGAACATCGATATCATAACTAGTATATTATCCAGCACAAAAGACATGCACATCGATATCATAACTAGTATAATATCCAGCACAATCGACATGAACATCGATAGCCTAACTAGTATAATATGAAGCGCAAAAGACACGAACATCGATAACATAAATATTATAAAATCCAGCACAAAAGACATGAACATCGATATCATAAATAGTATATTATCCAGCACAAAAGACATGAACATCGATATCATGAATTGTATAATATCCAGCACAAAAGACATGCAAGTCAATATCACAAACAGTATAGCATTCATAGTAGAAGGTCCGAGATAAACAACACATATATATCACACATACAGTATGAACACAATACATAAAACCCAGAGAAAGGGTGTGTACATCTATAGCACAGAAAGACAGGTTTAGCACATGCACACAGTATGGCGCACATATCATAAAACACAGAAAAGTGAAATGCATATTTATTGCAAACACACAGTAGAGCACTCGTAGCAAAATACCAAGACAAATGACATGTACATTTTTGGAACACACATTATAAGACTTGTGGCACAGAAGACCAATAGATGGCACATGCATATAACACACACACACACACACACACACACACACACAGTATAACACATAGCATAAACTCAGACGAACACATGCACATCTATAGCAAATACGTTAATTATAACACCCGTGCCAAACATAACACCCCCCAAAACAAATGTACATCTTTATCACACCCACGGTATTTAAGACACATGCAAAATGTAGCACTTTATCCCCCTCGTAAAACTAATTCAGATAAATATAGCAAACAAAACACAATACAGCTGTAATGCTGACTCGAGAAGGAGCACTTTAAGGCTAAAACTCCCTGGCCCTGAACAACAAACCAGACTGACATGCTGCTGGTGACATGATCTAACTGCGACGCGAAAACATATCAAGATCAAAACAATAAGTACGGTCACTATAAGCCAACCTCATCGGTATCTTTCCGGAAAGCAATAAGTACGGTCACCATAAGCCAACCTCATTGTTATCTTTCCAGAACACAATAAGTACGGTCACCATACGCCAACCTCATCGGTACCTTTCCGGAAAAGAATACGTACGGTCATCATAAGCCACCTCATCAGTGTCAGTATCTTTCCGGAAAACAATAAGTACGGTCACCATTCGCCAACCTCACTGGTATCTTACCGGGAAAAAAAACTACGGTGACCATACTAAAACTCATCGGTATATTTCCGGAACATAATAAGTACGGTCACCATAAGCCAACCTCATCGGTATCTTTCCATAAAATATGACTTACGGTAGTCATTTGCAAACCTCATCAGTATCATTCCAGAAAACAATAAGTGCGGTTACCATGAGCCAACCTCATCGGTAACTTTCCGCAAAAAAATTAGTAGGGTCACCATAAGCCAACCTCATTGGTATATTTCCGGAAAATAAAAAGTACCGTCAACATAAGCCAAACTCATCGGTATTTTTCCGGAAAAGAATACATAAGGTCACCATAAGCCAACCTCATCAGTATTTTTCCGGAAAACAATATGTACGATCATCATAAGCCAGCCTAATCGGTATCTTTCCCTAAAATAATACGTACAGTCACCATAAGCCAACCTCATTGGTATCTTACCGGGAAAAATAAGTACGGTCAACATAGGCCAAACTCATCGGTATCTTTCCGGAAAACAATAAGTACTGTCACCATAAGCCAAGCTCAGTTGCATCTTACCGGAAAAAAAATAACTACGGTCAACATAAACGAACCTCATTAGTATTAATCCAGAATACAATAAGTACGGTCACCATAAGTCAACCTCATAGGTATCTTTCCGGAAAACAATGAGCAATCTTAGTACAAGAAATGAAACAAACTACCTTTAAGGAAAATTCGCAACTCAAATATTTCATCAGGGAATGTAACGAATGCATTTCTCTAGGTTAGGGTAGTGAGTGCCAACATAAATATACAACTGTGCATAGAGTCGACAGAATATTTGTTGCAACTGAAAGGCTGAATTGATAATAGATGGACGGAGGGAGGACAAGAACTTGAATCTCGGGAGTGGAGGATGCGAAATCCCTTGGGCTCAATTATCTACCCGACAAAGGACGGATGTTGATCATATTATTACCCTTTCTTCCCTGGCGTGTTTGGGCGGCATTAATAAGCGTATAATCAGAAACATTAATCATTGCCCAATACTCATACATTTAGGAGTCGCGCAAGTGTGTGCGTGTGTGTGTGTCTGTATGTGTGTGTGATTCGGTGTGTGCGTGTGTGTGTGTTTATGGAATGAAACAATTATTAAGAATAATATAGCACGCAGGTTATATATAAATAGGGGCCACTGAATTCGTTAATCTTCGACACCACTATAACATTAACTTGGGTAAAACTATTATATGCAGATGTTCAGATGTGAACAATATTATAGCTATGTATATTTCATAAATGTAGTCTTAATCGATAAGATTTTAATATATGTAACTTGATAAAGGATATCTTATATCTCTTTATAATAAATGCTACATAATGAAGCTTGTCTCATGATCTAGTTGATGCCGATTGCACTGTCACATTGAATTGTTCGATGTTCTGCTACTAACATGCGTGATACATGATTAAGTTGATGCCGACTGTATTGTCACATTGAAATGTTCATTGTTCAGATACTAACATGGGTGAGGTAATTTGCTTTGTATACTCCCAGTTTGACCTCCTACTAGGAATGCTTCATTCCATGTACAATTATGTCTTGTCAAAGATTAATTCTGCATGCAATATTTCAATCCAGTAATGATCGGCATTTGATATCACGTTTAGTATATGGGTTCATTAAAAGACACATAATAATAGATAAAATAGTATCTGGGAAACTCATGTTCTCATGTATTTAAATATATGTTGAAATTTTTTAAATCAGACAATAGAGCAGGTATATTCGTAAAAACCGTGAAATAATTCTTGATTTTGTTTTAATGCAAATATTTACAATATTATCTGAATTCAGCCTCATTGTCCATGTAATATTTTGTACAAGAGCGCGCGAAAAAAAAATGAAGCTATACTTTTTTAAAATCACAATACCGGTACTTCGGTAGTTACTTTTAGAAATGACTGCACGGAGTAACCTGAATAATCTTTTTAATAATTTAATGATAATCAAATTTAAAGAAACCACTAATTATTTATTGTGATAACCGTGAGATTAGAAAATGTTCACCGAGTTTTGTTCACAGTTGCATTTATTTGACTAACAAATCCAGATGAACAGAGCTAACAGATGCGAACCATGAAATCAGTCCTTTTTGTTTATTGGTCTTTATTCATTTACGTAGGTGATAATATCTTTTCATATCACAGATCTAGTCTGATTTTGAATAGATAAGAGCTTAAGGAAGTGCATGACCGTCTATAACTTGGTATGATATTAAGTCGAGTTGACGCCTCGTCTTTTATACAGATCAACTAAATCATAATTCTTATAGCTTTTTCATTGTCCATATTTATTTTATCGTAATATCGTTTAAGCTCTCTGTACCCTGTACCATTTACCGCCACATTGTAAACACAATTGTGTTTTTCATCTAACGCCAACACCACAGTGTAAACTCCGCTTAGAACCTCGGCTCCCTTTTCTCATACTTGGCGAATGTTGTCCGCAAAATTCATTTACGCAGGATTTATTACAAGATGTTACATACCCTATTGTACTAGCAGAAAATGGTAATGTGATTATTCGTGATAAATATGGTCCTATTTTTGCTAATAACATATTTATCATAGTGAGTCAAAATTCCAAACAAGAGATATTGTCTGGTAATGACAAACCGTATTATGAGCGAGCGTGTCCTGTAACCGCGGTTATTTGTGCAATTTATCAGAACAAATAAAAAAAACAGTATTTACAATAATAATAATAATAATAATAATAATAATACGTACAGTGCTGTTATTAAGAATTTACTTTGAAAAGGAAAATGTCATGCTTATAAATGCCGATTTATATATTGATCATCCTCGTAACATTAAAACGTCAGTTATCTCTCCGTCTAATTTAAGCACCGTTACAACCTTTAGTAGCTATCGTAACACAAACAACGACCAATGCAACCTTGAACATGACTTTAACACAAGGTTCCCTTTGCAACACATTTGATGTTTTACTCACAAGAGCCGAGACAAATCGATATGTGCCCTTATTTTTAGGTTGATCCAGATACATTAAATATGTCCTTGATGCAGGTCCGGAAGCAGGCAGCTGCTTTCGTCTAGACTTTATCACCATGGTGGCTAACAACCCGATAAAGGTCAAGCAACAATAGTTTCATATGTATGCTATGGTACGTACCAACCTATCTAATACCCACCCACCCCAGTCACCTATCTAGCACACTCGAGTGTATCTGTACGCCCAGCCACCTATCTAGAACCCTCAAGCCTATATGTACGCCCAACCACATGTCGAGAACCCATTGATCATTATAATTTAGTACCTAATGGCCTATCTAAACACACAGGCACCTATTTTGCACATATTGGCCTTTTTAAACACCAAGCCACCTATTTAGTACCTAATGGCCTATATAAACACCAAGCCACCTATTTAGTACCTATTGACCTATCTAAACACCCAGTTACCTGTTCAGTACATAATGGCCTATGCAAACAATCTGCCACCTATTTAGTACCTATTCGTGTATCTAAACACCCAGCCACCTATTTAGTACCTATCGGCGTATATATACACCCGGCCATCTGTTTAGTACGTATTGACCTATCTAAACCTGTTTAGTACATAATGGCCTATACAAACACTCTGCCCCCTATTTAGTACCTATTCGCGTATCTAAACACCCAGTCACCTTTTTAGTACCTATCGGCGTATATATACACCCGATCATCTGTTTAGTACGTATTTGCCTATCTAAACACCCTGCCAAGTATTTAGTACTTATTGTGCTATGTAAACACCCAGTCAACTATCTTAATAGCTGTACCTTACAAAGAGATTCCATGCCCGCCGGACATTCCGAGTAAGAGAGACGTTTGTACACACGTGTGCGTATCAGTTACTTTTCTTCATCAGAACCCATTCTGCAAGTGCGGCAATAGTTGCATGCCTTGAAATAGGTACGTTCTTACAGTGTAGATAGGAAGACACATATACATTATTAGAACTACAACTTTGAAGATAAGCTTCAAGGATCATGTTCATGAGTGTTCTAAAGAAAAGAAAACGCTTACTATAACAAGACCAATTTAAGATATTCATATCTGTCACGTGTTGTCTCGTTTTAGCACTTAAGAACCCTGGAGTTACTGTGGTGACACAAACTACCTGTAATGTGACCTTAACTTGTATGCTCTCTGCTGGATCTCTGGGCAACAACATTGAAGTCAAGGCCACAGGAGGAGATACAGTTCGATCCATGTCCATTGCAGTGGGAGGGTCCAGGTCCACTCAGTACGTGCTTGATATCGTTAAGGAGGAGGGAAAATCCTTTATTATGAAGGCTGTCACTTTGGTCGCAAACAACTCAATAGCAAGTCACAAAACTACCCTTTCCATTGCGTGTTATGGTAACGTAAACGCACTTAAACGTATCCAACAACGCAGCCCTTTTCTAACTGTCTATCTGTCTGTCTGCATCTCTTTCTCTTTTTCTCTGTATATATATATATATATATATATATATATATATATATATATATATATATATATATATATATATATATATATATATATATATATATATATATATATATATATGTGTGTGTATGTATATACTTGCCTCTTGATATACTCAAAGATGTGTCATATTAGATGCTGATTAGCTGCAGTTACAATATAGAACAACAATAACACAATAACGGTGTATCGGAAACATAATGTTTAATATTGCATAATTTGTTATTTTAAAAAGAAAGTTGGGCGCAGATAAACTGCATTCAAATACTCATCAAAATATTATATTTTGTGAAAACATTAATAGAACAAAAAAATGATGGAGTGCTGGAAATGATTTTGTTGTTGTAGGATTTAACGCCATTTTCAGCACAAGATAGGCTTTACATGGCGGACAGTATTATCGGTGGAGGAAGAACCCGGGAAAACCCCTGGAAAGAACCACCGACCTACGAGAAGCTACTGGCAAGCTTTCTCACATAACTACATTAGCCGAATCTAAGACTTGAACCTACGCAGACAGAGGTGAGTTGGCAGTGATCCGTAACGGAGAGCGCTCTTTTAGCAACAACGCCTGAAGTAATTGTGATCACTACCAGCAGTGTGACATTGATTAATATGCTTCCAGCGTTGTCCTTGGGAAACACCATTGGAATCAAGGTCACAGGAGGTGGGCTTTTAGATCCACATGAGTGTCCAGGTCCCTTGTGCACTGGAACCTGTTTTGGTCTAAAATTCTTGATAGTCACGACCACGAACCCGATCAAACGTGATACAACAACAGTTATCAATGCATGTTACGGTATGAAACAAATCCACCCATCCCATACTTCAGTACCTCACTATCTTTACAACAAATTACCTACCAAACTGCAATGTCATTGATATACATTACTAACCAAATAGGTAGATAGAAAATATGCATGCACCTGCTTTAAATTACCAAGTACATCACTGAGGAAAGACATGATACCTCGTTATAGTACGACTATTATTAATACCAGCCATGCTTGGAATGTGGATCCAGTAGGGGCATACCGATATTGGTACCATTGAAGAATCAGGTCAATTAAATAACGACAGTCAACTGCTTTACTTTAGAGACTGACAATAACAAACCGAATATAAAACTTGGTATTCTTTCAGCCCCTTTAAAAATGGAAGTCAACGTGGTCGCACAAACTACCATGAATTTAACCATTAATATTACGCTTCCCACGGGATCCTTAGGAAATAGCTTTGAAGTCAGGGTCCCAGGAGGAATGACGTCTAGATATGTGCCCATCAAAGATGGTAGATCCAAATCTGTTCAGCACGTGTTTAATGAGGTGGCGAAGACTGACACCTGTTTTAGTACAAAGATTTTTACCTTCGTTAGTAGCAACCCGATAAAAAGTATCACAACTGTTTCCAGTTCTTGTTATGGTTAGATATATCTCCACCCATCCACTGCTCTTCTACCGTTTATTTTTCACCAGCGTGTACCTTGCCATGAACATCATTGTGACACATAAACAATGCAGTTTCTAGAAATGCTATACGAGATGAGTATATACATGCGATAGCAATACACAGACAAAGCGATCTTCAAAACAACATAGACAAATAAAATATATATTTATAAACGTAAGAAGGGTGCACAACATGTAATAGCTGCTCAAAGTTGGTGTATGCATAAACTAACAGTAAAAGCAGTTTACGAAACTTCGCGAGTTCACGTTGCCCAATAAAAAAAAGTAATTTTTTTTTTTTTTTAAGAAAAACACCACCTCTTTACTTGTGCATTGTATACCTTTCACGCCTTTGTTAGGATGTAAGGTACCTTAGAGGGAAATATAACCTTAGAACGCGATTAACTGGATCGATGGAAATTAATGATTTGTATTCATTATTTTTTGTTTGCATTAGTGCCTTTCAAGCATTTAATGTTAAAGTAATTGATGGAAAAGAGTATGACCTTGGCATTCCAGTGGGATCAACAGATGTCCAGTTTGCATTCAACGAAACTGGCATTTCAGGTACGTTTCACACTACAAGTTAAGACATTCATTTTGGGTAATGTAACACACAGTGAGGCATCATCAATCCCAAACGCTTGCTATGTTATGTTGTATTACATTTTCAAGTTTTCTATGTTTAATATGTGCCTATGTGTGTTTTCATTATATATATATATATATATATATATATATATATATATATATATATATATATATATATATATATATATATATATATCGTCGGGTTTGCTGCTTACAATCGTAAACAAAGTACATGTGCCATAAAACTCATCAAAGTTCACACACAATGTTTAAGAACACAACATAAATATGCATAATATGTTTCCTTCTAAACGGCATACGTGTTTCATCTCCGTTGTTTTTTTGTTTTGTTTTTTTCCTGATTAGGAACAAAAATATTATCAGATAGGTAGAAGATAATGCCAACGGTTGTAGTTTAAAGCCTAAACGGTTGTTCCATGAGACATTTAAAATTGCATAGAATCATCCAATTAACTGTTATGGACCAGCATACAAGACACATTGGTACAACTCATTAATTACAGACTTGCCATACTTTTTGATGTTCTCCCTTAGTTACATCCCGAAGACTTTGCGAGTGAACATATTACAAGCTACCCTAACATTTGTGAAAAAATAACGTCACTTTGTCTCAGTCTAAATCCCTAGGCATGGAAATTTCCAGTGTGGAGTAAAAGCGTGGCCTAGATATGACTTATATAACGGTGGTAACGTGGCTTAGATATGACGTTGTATAACGGTGTTGGACAAGTGGCAAATAATACAATGGAAAGTAAATCACGAAATTCAGTTTTGGCGTGTGATAAATCTTCTAAACCAGGAGCATCCATATTACATGGTAGTACTCAATTGCTGTAGCATTCAGTCAACTGACACCGACTCCCACACAACCACTAACACAGATTATTATGAAGGTAATAAAATGGTCAAAGATATCAGTACATACGTAAATCAAACGAGGAGAAAAACAAAAATATATTATTTTAAGTCTATTTTGTAACAATGAAATATTATATTACCTAATAATTATTTTTTTGTATAACATTTTTTTAATAAATAATCCGTGTTAATGCATTAGTACATTTACTAATAAAAAAAGACAAAAAAAAAAATAAAAAGCAAAAAGAAATTAGTGAACCAAGCATTTTGATGCGGGTTTTTAATGGAACCTCTCTCTCTCTCTCTCTCTCTCTCTCTCTCTCTCTCTCTCTCTCTCTCTCTCTCTCTCTGAGTTTGAATGCAAGTTGAGTAATGCCATCTTCCTCCTTTTTGTCGCAGTTGGATCTTCTAAAGGGAAAAAACTTAATAACACGTAACGGTTTACGAAAACAGTGCATTTTGTGTATTTAGATTAATTGTAAATAGAGTTGTCCGTGGTAAAGTCAATGAATTCATAAAGATCAGATTAAAAATAGTCTGCCTCTTCTGAAAACAAACATAGCATCACTGAATGAATCTCCTACTCCTAAGAAACTTAGTCTTTTTGTCTAAGCTTGTTTGTAGAGGAATTGGATTAAATACCATTTTCATTTGTAGTCAAAAAGTCATTTAAAGAAATGGTAAAGTTGGACTATTAGCGTTTCTGCGATTTCCGTGATTCATTTATAAAATTAATGTAATATCTGTGTTTGACCTGTGCTCTTCATTATGCACAAATATATAATCAGATAGCTAGAACATAATAACAACGATTGTAGTTAAAAGCCTAAACAGTTGTTCTATGAGACATTTAAAACTTCATATAATTATCAAATTAACTATTATGAACCGGCATACAAGCGTAATTGGTACATAACATTATTTACAATCTTTGATACCATCAGTTTTCATGCCCTCCCCTCGTTACAGCCCGAAGACGTTGTGTGAGTGAACATATTACAAGCTACCCTACCATCTGTGGGAACCGCTCCGGTGGCCTAGTGGTTAGAGCGTCCGCCCAGGAAGCGGGAGGTCGTCGGTTCGATCCCCGGCCGAGTCATATCAAAGACTTACAAAAATGGTACTAACAGCTGCCTCGCTTGACGCTCAGCATAAAGAGGTTAGTGTTAGGACTGATCGGCCTGGTGTCAGGATAATGTGACTGGGTGAGACATCATGCTACATGTCTGCGGCATGATGTCTCAGTGCTAGACATCACTATAAACTACCTCACTGCAGACATCGTAGCGATATAACTGAAAAAGTGTTAAAGCTACGTTAAAAATCCTAATCAAACAAACAAACAAACAAAACCATCTGTGGAAAATAAAACCACTTTGTCTTAGTCTGAAAACTCTAGACATGGAACTTTCCTGTGTGGAGTAGTGGCAAAAAATTCAATAGAATGTAGGACACAACAATCAAATTTTGGCGTATGATAAGTCTTCTAAACCAGGTGGATAGATAATACATGGTAGTACTCAATTGCTGTACCGTCCAGTCAACTGACACCGACACCCACACAACCATGCACCCTCACAGATTATTATGAAGTTAATAGGGTAGTCAAAGATGTCAGTTCATAAGTAAATCACACGAGAAGAAAAACAAAAATATATTATTTTAAGTCTATTTTGTAACAATGCAATATTGTATAATTTAACAATTATTTTTTTTTGTATGACGACATTTTATAAATAATCCTAGATAATGCAATAGTCCTTTTGCTAATAAAAAAGACATACTCAACTGCAAGAAAATTAAATGTAAATAAACTGAACATGAACACGCCTTTTAATTGTTAATTAGTCACATTCCCGTTTAGCCCTATTCAACATTCTCCTCTGCCATCACGTAAAGATTAATCACCTTTTATATCTCTGATCTATGGCATGCAAGAACAAATTAAAAAGCAAAAGGAAATTAGTGAAACAAGCATTGATGCGGAGTTTAAATGGGACTTAACTCTCTCTCTCTCTCTCTCTTTCTCTCTCTCTCTCTCTCTCTCTCTCTCTCTCTCTCTCTCTCTCTCTCTCTCTCTCTCTCTCTCTCTCTCTCTCTCATGCGGTTCAAGTAATCCATATAAGAAAACATCATTATAAGTAAAAGAATGTTATCCTGAGGTTATTAGATGATGCCAAGGGAAGAGACCAATAAGGTCAATTATTAAAAGCGATAATTGTTTTAGGTGGAAGAACGTTATACCGAGTTTATTAAAATTTATCAGGGGAAGAACCAACATATGTAAACCCATGACATTGATTTCCGGGCCTCGTTGCAAACCCAGACATAAATTATCTTGTAGCCCAATTTGTGTCTTAAAAAATTACTACGGCGCCATATATGAGGGCGGTCAGTACGACAGCTCTGTAGACACTTATATTTGTACCTCGAATGAGACTGGCATTGTACCACACTCGTGTTTAGAGTATGCCAAAGGCGCTATTTGCCTTGTCCAGTTTGTTGTCTATTGATCTTGGCATCCGAGGATATCACTCAGCCCAGGTAAGTGCATTGGTGCACTACATTCAGCTCTGCGTGGTCAATGAAGATTCTTGGTGGCTTGTACTCTTCATACAATGGAGGAAGGTCTGTGATATTTCGTTATTGTTCTGACCTGACCTGATCCGTTCTATGCATTCCGTTTCGAGACCTTTCCTTTTTCTTCTTATATGCCTCTTACAGCAGCACAGTTCTGGCGAGAAAAAGTTTTTTTTTTCGTGTGAAGTGTGTGATAAAATAAAGAACACGAGAGTAGATTCTTAAACCGGCAAGTTAGGATGCAGCCTGGGTTAATATATGATTAAGTTTGAAGTATGCGATAAAAAGTTTCCTCAAAATGGACATTTTAAACGGCATATGATGATTCATGCTGGAGAAAAACCATATAAGTGTGCAGTGCGTGATAAAATGTTTACTGAAAGTGGAAGTTTAAAGCGACACATTAGAATAAGTACTGTATAAATAAAATAAAAATAAGTGTGAAATATGTGATAAAACGTTTAATTATAGTGGACATTTAAACGTGCACATGAAAATTCATATTGGCGAAATTATATTCAATTGTGAAATGTGTGATACTACATTTAATAGAAGTGGAAACATAAGACGGCACATACGGATTTATACAGGAGAATAAAACATCACTGTGAAGTGTGTGATAAAATATTCATTCATAGTGGACATTTAAAACGACACATGAAGATTCATACTGGAGAGAAACCATTCAAGTGCGAAGTGTGTGCTAAAATGTGTAATCATAGTGGATATTTGATAATAATAATAATAATAATAATAATAATAATAATAATAATAATAATAATAATAATTAGCACTTTGTATAGCGCCTAATCTTTCGAAGCTCTAAGCGCTTTACACCATCAAAAATGATTTGACTACACTACAGAAAAACAAATGACAAAAACAATGAAATTAGAAAAAATAAAACATGCTGAAAACATAAGATACAAAACACAAATAGGTCTCTAAGTTTGTCCCTGCAGTCGAAACATGTGAGTTTTAAGAGCACTCTTAATAGGGACCACTGTGTCTTTGTATCTAATTTCAATGGGCAATTCGTTCCAAGTCGCCGGGCCCTGGTATGCAAACGAACGTTGTCCATATGACTTTAAAACTGTACATGAGAATATATACTGGAGACAAACATATCGGTGTGTAATATGTCCTAAGACATTCAGTCTCAGTAGATACTTAAAAGAGCACACACGGAATCATAGTGGACATTTAAAACGGCACATGAGGATTCCTACTGGAGTGAAACCATTTAAAGGAAAAGTGAGGGGTAAAATGTTTGATCAGAGATGAGATTTCAGATATTAGATTACTTAATGGAGATAAATCTTATCAGTGTGTGGTGTATGATAAAAGGTTTAGGATGAACGGAAATTTAAAATTACACTTGTTGAGAAAAACATTTACTCGTGAGAAACGTATGCGATGAAATGCTTGCCATAATTAAACATTTGAAACTGAAAATGAGAATACATACTGGAGAAAAACCATATAATTGAAAAGTGTGATAAAATGGTTAATCGAGTGGAGATTCAAACCTGCACATGTTGAGATATACTGGAGAAAAACCACAAAAGTGAAATGTTTGTCAACGTATGTTTTTTTTAACTCGATAGGAAATATTTATCGATTTACAGTTTACTTTCTGATATATTAATATATTTTAAAAGGCTACTGAACATTTCATATCTTATATTCTCTTGTTATTCATCAATATGTTCTGTAAAAAAAGGGTGAAGCATGTGATGGAATGTTTTGTTACAGTGGAAAACTGATGGTGCAAATGAGACTTCATACAGGAGAACAAACAATGTGAGGTATGTGAACATATTTCAGTGAGACCAGAAAACAGCACTTGACGATTCATACTGGAGAGAAACCATTCAGATGAGCAATTGTGTGTGTGTGTGTGTGTGTGTGTGTGTGTGTGTGAACATATTTCAGTGAGACCAGAAAACAGCACTTGACGATTCATACTGGAGAGAAACCATTCAGATGAGCAATTGTGTGTGTGTGTGTGTGTGTGTGTGTGCCAACCTTTTCTTTGGAGCAACCGCCTCTGGCCATTTTAAGACCCAAATTCTACAATCCGGGCCTTGGCCAACCTCTTGATTATTTAATCGCCAGTAGGTGATTCAAGTCTTGTATGTAAGCTTTATTTTTCAAAATACTACTTCTAGACAAAGCTCATGAAGTCTATTATTTGCTGTCGATTCAACAAAACGTTAATTGTGATGTGCTGAAAGAATGCATTTTCAAGGTGTATACGCTGGTACTCGTGGAATATCGACAATGGCTTAGTAATTATAAAAAGAAAATTGAATGACCTGTGTCCAATTTGTAGATTTTTAAAAAACAAATATTTGAAAGGTGTTTTTTCAGGTAAGAAAGTTGATCAATATTATGATATACAAACAGCTGATATTGTCTGAAGAAGTAAAGAATTGAATCAATATTGACATCAAGACCTATCAAGAAGACTTTCACATTGATGTAGTGTAGAACATAGAAAATTCTGCTACTAATCTTTGCAAGAAGAAATAGCACACAAGTTATGATTGCTTCTGATTGTTTTGTAGAGACGTCTTTTTTTCTTTCTTCTTTCTTTTGGGAGTAGAGTGCGGCTTTGTTACTAGTCTCAGAACCCGTGACAGTCAGAATGGTATTGCTCTTACACATCGAAGGTATTCACGTATTACTAGCCATTTGCCTAGCTGGAGATCAGATGTGGTTAATTTAACTGTCTTGTAGATGACGAACCTGCTTTGAATCACAAAATCAATCCCATTAAGACTAGACATTATGCTATATATCATATTTGTGCCATTACTAGAGCTGTGACAAAGAGATGATATATTTATTGGTCAGTCTTTTGATGAGGTCAGTGATGGTATTGACCACTCAAGTGGGATTGATCACTGCAATGCTAATGTGATCCATTTCAATCAGGATAACAAACAACAATCATTCATTGTGTAAAATAAACAAGATCCCTAATATTTTCCTGTTTGCTTCAGAACGTTATTTGGAAACCTAAAGCCACATCCTAAGTATTTGTTTGTTACACCGTTTAACTGGAGTCCTTTTGATAAAATGGAGACCACCTTAGGTATCCGTTGTTAGCACGTGGTCCAGGAGATATCAAATTTATTTCTAAGTCAATTCAAAGGAATATTCTAAGTCTAGCCAATGAAATTCCATTTGCTGGTCAAATTCCACTTGAAGTCAATAATAATAATAATAATAATAATAATAATAATAATAATAATAATAATAATAATAATAATTAATAATGAAGACTTTGAATAGCGCCTAATCTTTAGAAGCTCTAAGCGCTTCACATCATCTATAACGATATTATTACTAGAAACAAAACATCATGAAATTAGAAAATATACCATATGCTGAAAATATTTAATGTAGGAAACGTTATTAGGTCTTTGAGTTTGTTATTGCAGTCAACAAAGGTGAGTTTTAACAGCATTTGTAAAGAGTTTTCAAGCAAAGTCAACAAGACTTATCACAACTTGAATTATTGGTATTGGCCAAGAATTAAATATATAGTTTCTAAATACTTAAGATTACAGTTAAACTCAATCAGAAGATACTTAAGGATCATCTGCAATCATTTTCTGCCATGTATGAACCATTTAGCAGAATATTGGTGGACATTGGTCGGATTTTAACGAAGTAAAGTAGCAAATACTTGTTGATCATAATGTGTACATTGACACGGGGTAATTCCTTTAAGGTAAATAATATCTAAAAATATAGAGACAAATTTGTATGGTAGTTTTTTATGTTTTGGCTTTTCTCTTCTGATGATAGGTAACATTTTATATATGGAGTTTTCAACGGCTTTAAAAAGATCTCGTTAAAGGGTGCAAAAACTGCTTTGATGCAGTGAATGATTGGGACAGTTTTGGCCATTTGCTGACGTTGCTGTTAGGATCTTGGTTAAAAATCGGTAGATTTTAGTGCTTTTGAACTAGCTTTTAGACAAGTTATCTATAGACCATTGACATTAACAAATGAGAAACTTTGCTCAACCAGAGACTTCGAACTTACCCATCTTGACCATGTCTCAGATTTTAAATTTTGGTTGTCAAATGCAAAAGATGCCGAAGGCTCGTAAATTAGCAAGAACTGATCTTTATTCTACTCAGTTTATAATGCAATTAAGGTATGACATAACTATAAAATGAAAGACGTTTAAAGCCTAAAATTGCAATCCAGGTAGCTGGTAAAGTAATATTTTAATTCGTAAGAATGCTACCACGTGATCAAAATGAATTGCGTTCATTTCTTTATGAACTGTAAGGAGAACTACGTTTCTAATAATACCAACTTATATAAATAGAATCACATGTACAGCAGAAGTAAAAATTAAAGGAAAATAACAATTTTACAATTTCTTTAAACAATAATTGAATTAATTCAATCTGAAACATTAAAGCAACATATATTTCACATATTTTATAAATAAAAGCATTCTTTCTTTGTTGAAATATGTGAAAAGTATGGATAAAAATGTTTGAAGTGCGCTAGGTCAAGGTCGCCGGTATTATGGCTATCCAACGCTGAAACTAAAATGTCAGAATTTGGAGATTTTTCGTTAACTTTGCTGCCTTATCAGATAGATTTCACGCATGATGATATTACAAATTTTTACCCATCTATATTTGAGGAGCCTTTTGAAGTGGAAGAGGTATTACAAACTGAGTTATCATTTAGTTTGAATGAACAAACACACAGTCCAGCTCCCTGTTGATCACCAGGATGACAAAGTCATAACGCTTCAAATCACTTAATAAGGAAGATCTCTTAAACATATCTGAACAACGGTACTCAAAATCTACCAAGAAAAACACTAAATGGGCTACTACACTTTCACAATTAGATTTATTCATTCATTCAATAATCATAATAAATTAACTATAATAATATCAATTTTGTATACTGTACTGTAGCTTAAGTAATATTGCTTGATATTTAATTTGTTCTTATCTATTATTTTCTTAAATTATATATTATGAAAAGGCAATATACTATTTATGTGTATGTAAAAAGGAAGAACAAAAATAACTAATTCATTTTAATTTAAAATAGAGAGACTTAAGATGCTTTTAAGTGAATAAAATGTAGTTTATCTTTAAATTAATATTTGTAACATCAAAAAAAATGTAACAACTTTGTTATATAATATAAAATATAAATAAAATGTAATGATTTTGTTATATAAAAACAAATTATGGAATGGAGATATGCGTTAATGATTCTACCCAAAGATCTAAAGATGTCAAATATTATAAAATAAAGATTTCAAATATTATAAAATAAAGATTTCAAATATTATAAAATAAAAATTTCAAATGTTACTACCAAGATGAACAACATGAATTTCAGAATGACACAAATAAAAAGAATATAGAGGTAGATTTGAAGGCAGCTGAATCTGCACATTTGGCCCAAATGTTAACCGTATTTTATGCTGAAGCAGCCCCAAAGGTCACCACAACATGAAAAATGATGCTCCCTAAAGCACGAGCTAAGGAATACCATAAAAACACTTTTAAAAATGTCAGGGCTAATATAAATTGCTATATTCAGGTTGATTGGGATCATTCAATTAATATTGTTACAGACCCTGAGTTTACAAAATCAAATGAGTTGTTAAATGGAGTTGAACACAAAGAATGGCTTATCAATTTCAACACAAACCAATTATTCCTCCATCAGACATGTATACAAACAATCAGTACCTGATACAAGATAATCCTATCACACTCAGATACAAGGATGGTTATACCTCTCCATCTACTATGTTACATGTGGATTAGAATTCCACAGCCAATTGATACCTACCAGTCTTGAAATCAAATATTTGATGAAACAGGCGCTAAATACGTCATTTTGATCCATCATACTATGCTAAAAAATTATCATGGAGATTTAAATGCTAAGGAGGAAAATTCTGCAAAAGAATGTAGGCAATTGGTGGTCAAAACTGCCAAGTCAGGTCATTAAAATACCACCTTACACGCATTAATCAAAGAGCAAAATGACTTTAAAAATCCTTCATTTTGTCAAATATGGTAATTGGTACACCACAAGGCGTGTTGGACAGAGACAATTTAGCAGTTTTATGCCTAACATATGCAAAAATGCCCATATATCTACAAGATATACTGCTCATTCTGTGCCACAACATTGAACGCAATGATAGACAACAACCTTCTTGCTAGGCAAATTATGGCTCTGTCTGACCACTCCAATGAAATATCACTGAAACCATACACAATGCCCAGCACTCAACATAAACCACAAATGAGTGACATTTTTACCAAGCAATGTTCAAATGTAGCATTGTCTGCTCAAAGACTCTTCTTCAGTACTATCTCATGCAACTATAAATGCTCAAATAACCCAGACACACTCAAGCGGTACTACTCAAGAAAATGTTAAAATGACCCGAACCAGTACAAATCAGGTAATTGTAATTACTGAATCTGCTCAAAATCCCTCACAAGCACTATCACATAATACAATGATCTCTATGACAGGATTCATTAACCAATCCACCTATCATTCAAATAACTGCACCTTCCAGTTTAGTTGCAACTAAACAAATTAAGTGCAAACAAGTTAAGGAAATACATGATGTTCAATTTAAGTGTCAACTATCCAGTCTAGAATAATAATTTACAAAGAATCATGTATGACTTCTGGTATTTTTTATATGACAATTTCCAATGAATAATTATAGACAAATTAAGAAAATGAATAACAATTATTTAGATATAAGTATAGTAAAATAGTAAATACATTAATGTGTCCTTCAATTTTTCATTTTTATTTTGGTATTACATTGCTGTATTGTAATTAGAATTACAATATACTTAGTAACGTGTGTAAGCAATAAACAAATAAACAAATAACGAATGTTCTTGCTGTCTCTAATCCAGTAGTGAAACTTGCTAAACCACGAGCATTTTATTTCAGGATCTGTCTCTGTTTGCATCTGTGTTTGTATCTGTCTGTGTATTGTCTACACTGATGTTCCACACTTAATTAATGGGATCAGGTTGTGAACCATTGCCACTAAACAAATCAATGTATCACTAGAGAGATTAAACAAGTACTGAATTATTTTAGAACTGTGTATGTCTGAACCAATAAAACTGATCACACACTCTCTATAACCTAACCTCATATACCTACATGTATTAGGTATCACGGTACCAATTGTTTTTCCATAGACCTCATTGATGATATTTGGAGAGATAAATATATTTTCTATTCTAATTTAGCGTGCATGTCACACACCTTTAGAGAGAACAATGTTAGATTGTCAATTTGACGATGACAGTACCATGTAATCCATTGCGTGTAAGATAGATAACTCTGCTGGAAGTAAACAGGGGTTTGAGTTATCTAATCACAACGTACTTATTTTCATTTCACCACATTTGCAAAAAATCATAAAAAATACAAAATATGATCTATATAGGAATTAGCATAAATTCAC
The DNA here is from genome assembly GCA_030141615.1 of Unio pictorum. Classification (NCBI taxonomy): domain Eukaryota; kingdom Metazoa; phylum Mollusca; class Bivalvia; order Unionida; family Unionidae; genus Unio; species Unio pictorum. Next base: position 1,389,960 of record JARLTB010000239.1, on the reverse strand, counting down.
ATGTTGTCAAGAGGCTAAACTTTGTTTTAAAACCAAGCAGAAAGTACAACCCTTACATAATCCACCAATAATAGCTAGAGTTGTTGTTTATTTCTGAATGCAAGGTTCCCTACACCTTAAGCTCCACCCACCTAGACTTGCGCAATTGGTACCGTTATACCTATAGCAAACCTCAATTTTTCCAATAATCTGTGAAATATCTCAGGACTGTATAAGTAACACATGTACTTAGTCTCGATTTTCAAAAGCAATTTTATGAAGTACTAAGCTATGCTTTATATAAATGTGTATACAAATGTTATTGAGCTGTTTGAACTCGTTTTCATACTTTTGCTTCACTCATCTTTTGAAATAAATTAATTCTTTTAACTACGAGTTGTGTTTTATTCATATTAGCACTTATCGAACTTCACGTCATATTGTGTAATAGTAAGGTCAAAGGTCAATGCACTAGTTAGTATGTACCAGTTCTACTCTTAAAGAGACATTTTGATCTAAAATAAAGGACTTATATTTGTTTCATAAACACAGAAAGTAACACCAGGGACAGGTGGAGATGACCACATCTTTTAAAAACGTAGTATGTGTTTATATATGGGTATTTTCCCTTACTAATGCTCAGTTTCCTGTAGTGACAAGGCAAATTTCTGTTCTAATCGACATATTGGGCTTTTGGGATCTGGAAAAGTGTATGCTCTCCATTTCATTCTATAGCCATATGGGTAAGTGTTACATTTTATTTGCAAATATGTAAAGCATATTCAGTTTTAATGATGTAGTGTGAAATGTTGCCTTTATTAACTTTTCAACTGTTACAAAATGCTATTATGAGTTTAGTAGTATGTGTTTATATATTTTGATCAAGTACCTGTTATTATGACCAGATTGGTTTTATTTTAGCTGTGTGTATATCGGGCTGTCTGCCTGTCTGTATGAGGATGGAAGCATCTACGAACATCAAGGCTACACAATGATGAAAGTATAGACATATAAACTTGTGTGTGTCATGGAATTGTGTATGCCTGGTATCAATATATATATATATATATATATATATATATATATATATATATATATATATATGTGTGTGTGTGTGTGTGGTCAAAAATGTACTTGGGTTTTCTGCCGCATACAGCGTTACCATGGGTGGTTTATTAATTATCGGCTTGTTATTTCGATTAAGTGAGCGAAACTCCGTTCATGCTGCATGTATGAATTACCTGCAGTTTTAAAGTCTAAGTACCTAGCTGTGCTTATTGGTCACAGCTAGTGTATATTATAGAGCAAATACTCTATAAACATCACATTACAATCCAGTCTTGTCAGAAAAGATTCTCGTTTTAAGGATGCAAAACTTTCAGCTAAAGAGGTCAAAAAGATTTAAGATTATATTCTATTTGCTATTCGTTTTATATGACAGAATTGTTCCATATATCAGCTGTTTTAGTATTTAATCAAAATTCTACAGAATGAATACCTAGGTTATGCAGCGCCATGATATTAGTAACACGATAGTCTGTTTCGAGTCTGTTTTTTGTTGTTGTAACTGAACAGACAAAACTGAGTTTAATTATACGCTGCATGCATTGAACGTTTAGTGTACATGGATAACTAATTCATGTGCGCACATGCGCAACATACATGAATATAATAGTACTTAACCATGTCATATGGATTACACGGTTTGGTTGTTTCAATTTTAGCTGACTGTGTGTGGTGGCTGTGTATAGTGCTTTGTGTATGCTGCGTTATATATATATATATATATATATATATATATATATATATATATATATATATATATATATATATATATATATATATATATATATATATATAATTGGGTGATGTAAAGTCGCCGAACTGTGTGGTTTCTTGTGACGTCTATGCTGCATCTGGTGATGTTGGCTCGGAAGAGTGTACTGGTGTTCTCAAATCGAGGGAACAAGGCTTCATGACCATAGGGTCTGTGTTGAACGTAAGGGCTCTTGAGGGATCCTTCAGACAGACAGGGAGGAGTGGACCATGCCTGGCGACTCTGTGACCATTGACTCGAGCGGGTGGAACCAGTAATACACTTTCGACGTCAAATGGATGCCACGATCATTATGAAATACGTGTTCCATATTATTAATATTACCATCTGAGCAAATATTTCACATTTATGTATCAACTTCGTTATTTGGACGATAATTTCATATGTACATCTCAGTCTCGTTATTTGAACGATACATTCATAAATTCATAATTTCACCTATACATCTCAGTCTCGTTATTTGAACAATAACCTCATGAACTCATAATTTCACCTTCTACATTACTAAATCGTTAGATGAACGATACAATCATAACATACATGCCTTTACTTTAGTAAGTCGTTATATGAACGATATAACCAAATTTACAGGTATTTACATGTGTCTCGTTATACAAGCAATCAATTTCAAATGTCTTTCATTCAAATCATCCTTTGATATTTGTCATTGAGTTACTTGTTATTGATAGTTCCATGTAAGGAACATTATAATTTTCCTTATTTTTCTATATAATGGTGTCAGAATCGATTATATTTAAATTGCATTTATAAATAAACATCAGTTGCTTTCGGTGTCTTCGCTAATCCAGTCCCAACCCGGCTTCATCCTGTGACAGTGTGCATCCATGAAGGGTATGAGTGTTCAGCACAAGTGTGGGTTACCCCAATAATTTAGAAGCGAGGTTTGACAATAAACATGTGATGCTGGTCAAAATTGTCATTTATAAGTATTTCAATGAGTCATGTGATTATAAATTGTATGTGATATACAAATGACTATACGAGTTGTGTTTGATACAATTAGGTTTATTACAATTGATCCTTTTTGTTTAGATTGAGTCCATGAATCGTATGTTTTGTTTCAATCATTTACATTTAAGTACAATTGAGATACACCTTTTTGCATTAAACTTTTTAAAATCTTATTCGCATCTTGGTTTAACTGTATATATATATATATATATATATATATATATATATATATATATATATATATATATATATTAAACATATGAATCACATCCCCCCTCCATTTTTAAATGATTGTCTGAATAATTTTCTGTATGTCATAAGGTTTCACAAGTCGCAAATTTATTAACATTTAACAAATTTAATTGCTGTTGTTGCTGTTGTTATTGTTGTAGTGTTTAATGCCATTTTTCAGCACACGTTAGGCTATACATGGCGGCCAGTATCAATGGTGGAGGTAGGACCCAGGAAAACCTCGGGAAGGAACCACCGACCCACGAGAAGCTACTGGCAAGCTTTCTTACATATCCACACTGGCCGAGTGATCGGAATCTGGGACTCAAAACCAGACAGACAGGGTAAATGGCAGTGATCCGTAAATGAGAGCGCTTGAGACCACTTGGCCAATCGGGTCCCCAAAGTAATTGAAAGAGTCATATGTTTCGAGCTTCAAAGAATAACACTGGATATGTTGTAGAGAATATACATATATTTTTATTTCATTTCAAAAACTTCCATGTTACATCACATTGTGCTATGTCAATTAATCCAGGCATACATTCAGGTCGACTCATTTTACAATTCCGTACATGGTACAACTTACTCTCTTCTTTTAGAACGTTTTTCTGTCTGCACATCACACTGAATAAACATTAAAGTTGATATAATATTGAAATAATATAATATAATAATTTGATATAATATTGCACAGTTGAGCAGACACACATCAAAACCCAAAATGTTGAAATTTGACAACTAATAAAAATTTTATATCTACATAACATAGTATTTTGAATGTAATCTTTTAATCTTTTCTCGAATTATATCCCAAAAACATTCACTACTTTCAACACACAAAAAATAAAAAGCTATCAAAACACTGCCAATGATAGAAAAATTGCATATATCTGAAGCCATCATACACTGATAGAAATACAAGATAAATTTCAAGGCATCAAACAATGTGAGAAAATCAGGACACATTTCAAATCATGAAACAATGATGGAAAATCAGCATACATTTCAAATCATAAAACAATGATGGAAAATCAGCAGCAATTTCAAGCCATAAAAAATGATAGAAAAGCATCATAAATTTCAAGCCATCACACAATGAGATAAAACCAGAATTTCTTTCAAACAATCAACTAATGAGAGCAAATATGTATGCAATGTTAGGCCATCAAACAATGATAGAAAACCAACATAAATTCAAACCATCGAAGAAGGATAGAAAATTAGCATAAATCCAAACCATCTAACAATGTTAGAAAACCAGAATAAAATTCAAACCATCAATAGATTGTATAAAACCAGCAAAGTGAGTTACAATCATGCTGAATCTCTGCTTTTTAAATGTTGGTTTTATTAAGAAAATGTCTATCCTTCAAAACCAGAGAACTGAAAAACTAAAATCATCCCACCATATCATTTCACTTCTACTGTACAAATGATCATGTTGTAATGGTATATCTGACTGAATTACATCAGCATGTATATCGTCAATCCATATCACATGTTGCGAATTGTGTGCTGTGGGACATATCATACTGAAATTGAATTAACGAGGCACAATATGCCAAACTTGATGTGATGCAAGAATCAAATATGGAGTACTTACAATTTCCTGTCCTATCTGTGTGGATGTCCCCTCAATGACTGGTTGGTTTCCTTCATCGCTAATTGGGACATCTAAATCTGTATGGTGTCCTGCAACAAAATAGTATCATCCCAGCTTTAGCAAAACCACAACAACATTGAGTTTCATTGTGGCATTTACTCTAAATACAAACAAGCAAGAAACAAATTATTCTTAAATAATAGATACACAATTAAAACACCTTTAGGAGGGCTAAACTACCTCACAAATAAACTGCTCCTTTGACATAAATGGTTACGGATACGTAAGGTCCTAATTTCGACACCTGGCAGAGTAATTCCAAAGACCTTAAGAAATGTTACTAACAGGTGCCTTTCTTGTAACTCAGTAATTGGAGGTTTTTGCTAGGATTGGTTGACCTGGTGTCAGGATAATGGGACTGGGTGGAACCGAAGTTATATGTCTGCATTATGAACATGCCCCAGTGCTAGACATCACAATAAACTGCCACACTTAAGACAATGTAGTGATATGGCTGAAGAATTGTTAAAGCTATGTTAATAATCCAAAACACACACACACACACTTATAAAACTATGCTTTAGTACTGAATTTGGTGTTTATCGATATTTATGCTTTGCTTAAGAAACAATTATTATGCTGCAGAAGATTAATTTTAATTTCTATTATTTGGAAAAGTCAGAGGTAAGAGAAACTTGTGCTAAGTTAATCTCTTCAGTCTGACTAGGACAAATACAGCTCCCAGATCTTGGACCACTGCTATTTTAGGCCCTAGTCATATCAAATCAAAAACCACAAATGTTTAAACAGTTGCCTAAATATGTGAAGAAAACTTTCTTCAACACAAGCAATAATATACTTCTACTAGTCTGGACTATGTCACTACAAGCTCTTTAAAGGTTTATGGTTGGAAACAAATGTTATACTACAAATAAAACATTTTCATATGCAATACTGAAAACCACTTTGCTGGAGTTCTCACACATCAATGATATGCAAGTGCGTAAATTCATAACAATTTTGCACCATTCATGAAATCACACACCCAGGCATGATCTATAAGTGAGTGAGTGAGAGACCCAAACCAAAATTGCAAGCTTGTTTTAAAGCTTGCAGCAAGCTTGTGCATGCTTTTTTTGCAAGCCTGCAGCAAGCTTGTACACTGTATTTGGAACATTGCAGCAAGCTTATTTTTGTAAGCTTGCACAAGCTTGTTACTAGCTTGTGAAAAGCTTGCACAGATTTCTTGCTACAAGCATGTGGGCTTTCAAACATCAGACATGATTGTTGTCCCCCGCCCTACCCCCAAAGAAACTGAAAATATTAAGGGGTGGGGATGTCTTGTACTGCGTTGTAGGTTTCATCATTTTATGCTCCCAACTCTTCCAACTGCAAATGGCGTAGTTCAATTCTTTATTGCAAAGATCACAAGATGCAAGTCCTCTAGCATTCAGTTTTCTTATGAACTGACCAAGTACATTTACATCAACTTTCCATGCACTCAGGCCATTCCTATTTCCGCACATTTTTAAAACTTTTTTTTAAGTTTATTCAAACTTTTTGTGTCATGGTCTGTCAGTAACTCTAGAGTAGATGCTATGTTTTGCAAATATAAAGCTAATTAACTTCAACTTTGTGGAAAAATCACAATTAAAATAACATTGAGCATTACAAAAGTAACAACAAACAAGTGCAGTGCATGATATCAATTGGACCTAATGCCCTGCAAGGTGTAGCACATTTATTGTTGATAACTTCATTGAAGCTAGCTTCATAATGACAGTTACTAGGGGTCTCCCTCTAATTCCTTTTTAAAATGTTTCAAAACAAAAGCATATGAGTTATCCTTTGTGGTTTTAATGTTTGGAAAACGTGCAAAATAACTCACCAGCAACATTACTAACTGAAAGAGGAAGGTTCTCTCTGGTATTTATATATGTCGCAAGTTCAGACTGAGTTGTGTGTGATGAAGCAAGAACCTGATGTTTATTAGCTTTATCGTGTACCTACATGCCTGATGGCGAAAGCACATTACACAATTTGCAAAACGTCAAGTTTTCTCCGTTACCATATGGCTTCATAAATCTACAGAAGACGGCACAATTGTCCTTCCAACTGTTTCCTTCTCCTTTTCCTGGCGACAATTCTGAACATTCCTCTTTTCTATTTAACATGATTAGAAGCTGAACATTACAAAGATGAGATACTTCAACAACGGTAACAATTTGCGAAATCAAATATGGCGGATTAAGACATGCATGGTAGCCTTGATTTCAAATGAACCAATTGTATTGTAGAACTGTATTCCTATATACATGCGATACATTCTATCAAAATATAACCGAAAGAATGTTTGAAACTAAAAATTCCTAAGATATTGTTATTATTTATTTTAATTAAACAACATATTTTTTTACACACACCCAAACGTACACCTGTATTCAGGCCCAAATAACAGGAGAAATACGGAAAAAACAGGACAGTTGGCAGCTAAGCAATTGTTAGTTGTTTAGGGGGTTGGCTTGATCATGTGTGGATAGCCCCTGGGACAGCAGCTGACACTGTGTCAGGTATACCTCATATTCTTGTACAAGTTTGATTTTCTTATATGCCTTTTTTTGTGGAATCGCAAAGTTAAATTATGACTTACTAAATGCTGAAAAGGTTAAATGTTACTTGACCTACCTGCATATTTAATGATTAAATAATGTAATCTTATAGTTGCAATGTAGTGGAAAACAAATATGTTAAGCAAAAACATTATGTTAAATTTCATTGTTCAAGTTTATTAATTCACTGCAAGCTTACCCATGGTTGCAGAATGTGTTCCCCTAGCTGCAATAATGTGCATGCTAGTTTGATACATGCATGGTCTCAATCTTTACAAGAATGGTAATATATGAAGAAACTTATTGCAAGCTATTTTAAATTTACTTTCTGAAACATGCAAGAAAACTTGTGCAAGCTAGTTTTACTTTCTGAAGCAAATAAGAAACCTTGTAAAAGCTTGCTAGTTTTACTTTCTGAAGCAAATAAGAAACCTTGTAAAAGCTTGCTAGTTTTACTTTCTGAAGCAAATAAGAAACCTTGTAAAAGCTTGCTAGTTTTACTTTCTGAAGCAAATAAGAAACCTTGTAGCTAGTTTGCTTTAAGCCTGCACTTGCTTGTACAAGCTTGCGCAAAAATCTATGTTAGCTTATAAACATCAAATTAGCTTATCACAAGCTTGCGGCAAGGATGCATTTTGGTTTGGAGAGAGAGAGAGAGAGAGAGAGAGAGAGAGAGAGAGAGAGAGAGAGAGAGAGAGAGAGAGAGAGAGAGATCTTCAAAATCTTTAAATTAAAGGGACTTGTTTCTCACTTATGTGTCAATCCTAATAATGATTACATTACTACATGAATGAAAAGTTTCAAAATGCTAGAATAATTTATTGACTATAATTTTCACCAACTTTGACTCTACATTATAATGCTTCAAACTGTGCATTTCTGTATGATTGATTATTTTAATGCAATAAATAGGTCAGAGAATTTTGGAGTAGGGGTTCTGTGGCAACATGACAGAACACTCCAACAGGTTTCAGATTATAAAATCATAAGCGGTAGATTTTTATGATTGTAAGTTGAAATGTTAAGGATTTTGGCTGCCATATTTGTTTATTGCAACACATTTTGTTTGGTGGTAAATTCTGTTGTGTTGGCAGGCTTGCAGTCTATTTGAGTAACAGATGCTTAACCCCAATTTTGATTTCTCATTTAATTCTTGGTGAGTAATCTACACTAATCAATGGAGGATTTCGATATTAATTTCAGATATGATCATCACTGTGAAGACAAAAAAATTACTTAAAAAATTGTAGTACTAAATGTAAATATGAGTTTTTCTTTAAAAAAAGTGCACCATTTGTTATATAATTTAACAGTTATATTATATGCCTGACAGAGTATAAATATCAAATAGCAATAGGTCTGTGAAGGGGCAATTTTTTTGGCATGGCGATCAAACAAGAATACATTAGTTGAGAACAGAGATCCATTAATTAGATTTATGGAGACAAGCGCATATCATATCACCATACTACAGTGTTCGGTAAGGTCCTTTAGAGGGCGAATTTTGTTCCTAATTAAGCATTTGTTTATCGAGTAGCCAGATGGACTATTAGGTAGGGCATAACCGACTTTTGATCCGGAAATCGGATTCCACCGGATAGTATGAACTTCCAATTAATCGGAGTCGGACAAGGCAGGAACGACCGATTCGGATAATAAAAATAATAAAGTTGAATTTCTATAGCACCGTGTCTAACACTGCGTGTCATTCGATAGTGCGTTAATAAAGTTAAATAAGAAGTCAGAAAAGTCCAATATGGAAAACACAACCATGCTGTGAGACAATCTATTTGAACCGACGGGTGAAAACCGGAAATGAAGCCGGATATGGTAAAGTACTAAGTAACATGCTAGTCACGGCAAAATCAGATACCAGAAACCCGGAAACGGAAGATGAAATTTTTAGAAGAAAAAAAATATGGATTTAGCATTTCCAATTAATCGAATCGTATCCGGAATCGGAAAAATTTAATGCCCAAAATCCGGAATCGGAAATCGGTAGAAAAATGCTAATCGGTTATGCCCTACTATTAGGGATACAGTAAACTTCATTTTCATGGTAAAGTTGTCGAAATTGAGAAAATGCAGAAATTATGTTACTCAAACTGCAAGGTCAAGCTGGCCCAACTTTGACGCCTCTGAAAAAAAGGGCGGCCAGATATTTGTTTCTGATTGGTTACGTCAAAAGAAAAGGGGGTGGGGTGGTGTTCACACCCAAAAATATCTAGATTTGATATTGTCTCATCGAGAACTGTAATTAGTCTAAGTTCTTTTTTCTGCAAGAGAAAATAACCAGTTGAGACTCTGTGGGATATGTTAAGAAATTCAGTGTGGTCCCAGCAATCCGCTGAACTGTTTTGGATTGACGAGTACACAAAGGTAGTGTTACAATTCCATGTAATTTTTTGATGCGATAAATATATAATGCTTTGCTCAATCTATATGTATTTGCATGAATTTTGTTTAATAATGTGCTTTTGAATTTTAGCGATGTTGAATTATGCATGGGAAGTCTTCCATTAATCTTTATAAAACTTTGAGGAATTGTTTGAATTTGTCGTCTTGTTTGCATTGTATTAGTTGTAGGGTTTAACGCCATTTTTCAGCACACGATAGGCTATACATGGCAGCCATTATTATTGCTGGAGGAAGAAAACGGGAAAAAAAACGGAAAGAACCACCAACCCACGAGAAGCTACTGGCAAGGTTTCTCACATGACTACATTAGCCGAATCTTAGACTCAAAACCACGCAGACAAGTGAGATGTCAGTGATCCATAACGGAAAGTGCTTTAGACCACTCGGGACCCTATCGTCTTGTTTGCATAAGAATTAGGTTCTAAGAATTTAATGCATTAAATTAGTTAATATGATTACGAGAATCCACGAAAATTCACCGAATTTTGATTTCAGATATGATTAAGAGTAAGTGTATATTGACTGAAAGGCTGTAATGTATTCCATTTATTTGTTGTGTAAATTGAGGCTGGCAGAACCCCAAGTCTGGTGCGTTAATGTGTACGGTCAAGGCATAACGAATTAGCCATGCGACTAATTAGGGTCATTTTAGGACATCAGTAGTTGATTAATAGCCTTATCGTATGTTTACTACTGATAGTAATATCTGATACCGAGCAGGAATAGTGCAAGTCCCCCCCCCACGTATCATATATAACGGGACATTTAGGTTGTCTATTTTATATTCATTTGAAAGGGAGAAAATAGTGTTTTGGACGTGTGATGTGACATTACCCTGAGACGTATGCTGAGAAAAAGAATAGAAGGAAGTGCAGTGAGACGAATAATTCTGTGACGCAATTCTGCCTGGTACTAATTTTTAAACGTATTCTGAGGTATCCTGAGAGAGATGGTAGAAAGTATCATCCTGGGATCCATAGTTTTGAAGAGCTACAGAGGAATCCGAACAAACTGGGGACTAGCAGGTTATGAAATCATACAAGGTGTTGACTTCGATTGTTTCACTCGATCCTATGATGAACTAAAGCTATCAGTAACAGATCTGCTAGTTTATTTAAACCTTTTTGCATTTTCTTGTAATTCGGTGAAAGTTCTATTTCTAAAATTAGAGTATATTCCTAATGTAAGGAATTTTATGGTTTTTTTTCATATAGTTGATTAAATTGTTTGTTCATCTGTACGGGGGCTCATTTTTGTTTGTTCAATATATCTGTTCAGATCTCTATATATATATTTCCATCTATAAGTTTCCCCACTTATATTTACTCGCACCGGGGTAATTATATCGAGGGCGGTCAACTCCTAGATACCGAGTATCAAAAGGGGTGGGATATATAATAGTATTTATTATTATTATAGGTAACCAATCACACCCCATGACAGGGTCATGTAAGTTCAATCATTGAAAATTGGAATGATTGGTGTGAAAAACTAATTATTAGAACACTGAAAACTGCTTTGTATTATCTGACATTGCATTATTGGTGGCACCTTTATATTGATTACATAAATGTGTGTCCTAGAAGGTCAACAGTCTTGACACATTTCTAAGATCCATTTATTCTCATGGGGAGAGAAAGTAAAGGGTAGAGATATATTAGCGGAATTAATGAAATATACAAGTACTGCAATGCAGGTTTGAAGAACATGCGCAAGGAAAGTTATTTTTCTAACAGCAAAAATAAACAACACCTAGTTCCAAACGTGATGTCACCACTGAGAAAATACCAGTGGAACCACCATTGTGGTTATATCATTTTTCTCCCACTAATATATTTCAATAAGAAATATACATTATGTACTTTGAAATATAAACTAGAAAATGAAACATGCAAAGAAGTACAATGAAATGATGGCTCTCTAGTACATCATATATACACCACTGTATTCCCACTTTGCACTCCTTTTGGTCAATTATAATGTCACATAAATGTACCTAATTGAGGTACACCTCTATAATTCTCACACTATTACACACAATGATGGTGATGAACCTAACTTCATTGAATCCACAATTTTGTGTTATCGCTCTTACCTTGTTTCTCATCTTCCGTGTCCTCAGAGCTTGGTCCAGGTGGAGGAGTTTCCGTCTCAACACTTGACTGCCCAATATCAACCTGGATGTCAAACAGAAGAAATCATTGGTAAACTATGGCAAAACATAATGTACAAAAGAACAATGCTCTGTGATACAATCCGGGAGTCAGCACCAATAAATTCAGTTGTCGTGATATAATTGGATTGAGACAGGCATTTAAAAGAAACTACAAAAAACATTACTCAATTGTAGTTGACAAATTCATTACATAGCATTTACTGCTGTATATTTCAAAACTGGATTACACTGAATTAACTCAGTTACATTTGAAATCTGACACAGTTCTCTAATTGCATGTAAATTGTACCATATATGATACACAGATACTCAGTGTGAGCTTGATGTTGAAAAAAGTACCAATCTGAAGGAAAAGATAAGTCACAAAATTACCTCAGATTTACCACCATAACCTGTTCTAAATAAAGACCCTGTATATCGTATTACATTATTATTTTTATATTGTTATTATTAATATATTATTAATTCCTTATACTTTTATTTAGTATTGTTGTTGATGCTATTGGTCTTGTTATTAGGCATCAGCTCTTTGGCTATTATTTCAGATATACATAGAGAAAACGAATATTGTGCTAAAACTAATAACCTCCTGTCTTTTTATATTATTTGTCAAAGAAATGTTGTGTATATTTATAACACAGTAAATAATGACCACAGCTAGAACTAAATTTCTGTAGTAATAACTTTCATAACGTAAGACCTGGGTAGACCGAAGGATAATAACATTCAAGACACAGCCAAACATAGCATATTCAATCACAAGTTGTAACAACTGCTCTCGAGTTCCATCACTGATTATGATATCTGATTTTCAGAGTATCATTGATGGCAGTGTTAAAATGTATTATCTAGTGTTATAAATTTTCCGGGTTGGGGACTGTCATGGAAATAAACTTTGGAAAGGTGAATAAAGACATTTTAATGTCAAATCAGAGCTGGAATGTAGAAACAAAATGAGTGACCCTTATTCACGTGTACAATGAACATTATGTTCATTTAATACTTTTATGAAAGTACCCCAAATGACTTGCATTCATTCCTGTGAACAGTGAGATTGATTTTCCAATTTATTCTGTGTAAAAATACCATATGGAATCGCATCACAATTAATACTTCCAGTTCAGTACCCATGAATGTAGTTCCAGTCTATTTTTAGAACATTTTTTCCTCTCTCCTTTTGGTGGTGATAGAAGAGTTATATTGATGCATCTTTGGTATGGATTTAAAGTTAATTGTTTATTCTTGAGAATAGGAGTTCTGAGAGTGGTTGTCTGTATGTATTTTGGCGACAGTGCACACTGTGTAATTAGGCCTTAGTGATGATCCGGAAGTGAAATCAGTGTTCTGTGTACATGCTGCTTTGTTTACAGTGCAGCCACTCAACAAAATGCCGGTCAACCCTTGACAAGAATTTCACCGTGAAGTCATCTTTGGAGGTATTTTAGATTAACATATGACTTGTATTGATTGTCACACTGTAAGTGCTGAGAAATATATGTAGAGAACATATAGTAAAATTAATTGTGGTGTATGGCATGTACAGGCAGTATTGATGAAACTTTAATATGCTATAAAGTTTTTATTATTAATGATAGACAACTGAAATTTTGACACCAGGTGTATATTCACTGTAGAAATTGGAATTTAAAAACAAAATAAAAAATTTTAATTATTTTTTTTTTAAATTAAGTTTTAATTTTTTTTTAAAAAAAAGTAATTTTTACCCTATAAATGTACAGAAATGGCATCTGACAGAGAGATAACTCATTAGTATTAGCAGCAATGTATTCCTACACCAAATTAAAGTTGCAATGGAGGCTTTTTTTCAAAACTTGCAAGCCAAAATTTCTTTAAATTCTGTCCTAGCACATAATAATGATTGTCGAATATGGACTGGAAATGTAACTTCCAATGGATTATATGGCCTATTATCATATAGGGACCTTGAGACAAACACATGGAAGAAAAAGCATGTCCACAGACTGGCATTAATGGTCAAGTTGAGAAGTCTGACTATTCCAAAGGAGCTTGATGCATCCCATTTATGCCATAATAGTTTGTGTGTGAATGCGGACCATCTAAATCTAGAACCGCATTCCATCAATAATAATAGGCAGTGCTGCAAAGGTTATGGGCATTGCATTGGCCATGGTGACTTTCCAGACTGCATGATGAAGTTGAAATTATAACAATGAATAATACAGGTATCATGATATATCCTGTACACCCACCCACATCCATGTTGATTTATGCCTGGCATTGAAAGATGGATGGATGGATGGATGTAGTGAGTAAGGAGGAGAAAAGAGAGTGTAGTCTTTATTTTAGTATGTCATTCATGCTGGTATAAAAGTGCTGTTTTAGATTCATTCATTCATTCCTTCTTTCTTTACTTCCTTCCTTCCTTCCTTCCTTCATTCATTCATTCATTCATTCATTCATTCATTCTATATTATTTATATTTTATGTTAGAATTTTGTTACAGATTTATTTATTTATTTATTTTGCTTTTTAATTTCTTTATTTGTGTCTTCATAGTCAGAAAAACAGTTTTGACCCCTCCATAGGTCTCATCAGGTGGTAGTAAGTAACACAACTGCACATAACATGCATTGTGTTACCTACGGATTTCCCCACTACAGTTTTCCCTTCTGTACCGTGTGTTCTTTTTTGTGTCTTTTAACAACATTCATGTTGCACATGGAATTAAAACAATCTTTTCTCTCTGCAGTGTCTTGGCTAAACCTGTGCATAGGAGTGATCATCCTTGGTGTCTAGAAGTCCTTTGCAGTAGTCAGACTTTCTACTGCCTTGCTGAGTCCTGTACCTCAGATGAGCCAGGATCATTTTTCCTCGTCTTGCTAGAAGACGTTGCCTAGTTTGTGGACTCTTTTGATACAACTGATGGTAAGTGCAGCGTTTATCCAATGTATCCAGTGATCGCAAAGTCCTTGATGACAGTTGACCTTTCAAGTGTGTCACCTTGGCTTTCAGTGATGATCCCAAGCTATTATTGAGTATGTGTATTGTTGAATGCACTCTTGCCTCAAAGTTTCTGGAATAGTTCACATTTTTGGGTAAGGAAACACTGATTGATCTGTTTATAGCCTCACATTTCTGTGTGTTTGTATTCAGTCGCAGTCTTTGTTCAGCATCACAGGAGAGTTTCATTTTGAGAACTTCTAACAGGATTGTCTTATCATTTTCTATCATGTTAAGATGAGTCACTTTATGAGGGCCTAGGAAAGCTGATCGCATCCACAAGTTGTTAGTACTTCCTCCCCCACAAACCTTGGAATAACGCCGGCATTTTGAGCAGTCCCCTGAATAACAGCGCAGAGTGGCATCCAGTTCTTGAGGAAGTTGACCTTTAATTTTTATAACATCACCGCTGTTATCCTCCATCAGTTGTTTGAAGATCAAACTGCACCGAGCTTTGATGTCTTGACTGATAATTTTCTGTTTGAGCCTTTTTCCTTCTCTTGTTGTTATTCCTGGAAACATTTCGGCACTAAATACTGCAGAGTTGCACTGTTTGAACTGTGAACGACCCAGATGGATGGGGTCTGACAGTCTTTCTACTTTCCACATTGGATGCAGAATGTTGTAAGCAGCTTCGAAGCCAGCAGCACCCTGTGCATCTCCATCTGTAGTTACATGTTTAATGAGAATCTCTTGCAGCACAAATTTGTTTCCAATTTGTCTTGCCATCTCATACTCTGAATGTGGTGCAACTGGTGACAGATTTGATGTGCAGTCAACATGGCCTCCTGGACATTTCACATCCAAACCTTTCCCCTTCTGCCATGCTCCAGTCCAGCAGAGCTTGTTTTCAACTGTACAACCCACAATGTACTGCTTCTCTGTAACAGTTTCACAGGCAATTCCAACAGCTTGTGATGAACTTTGCCTGGTTTCTTTTCATGTCCAAAGCTAAAGGCATTATATCTGGCATCAAAAGCAACATTTATTTGTTCAGGATGCTGAACGCCACGCATGACATTAACCTGTCTGATTACAATGTTGGATGCTCTTTGCATAGATGATGTGCTAGGTGGTGGAATGTCAGTGGCTGCAAGCAAGTATCTAGCTCTGGTGTTGTCCATAGGGGTATCTTGTAGTCCAGCTTGAAACATCAGATTAACAGCAGCAGGATTTGGCCCAGGTTTATCTGTTTTAATCTCCTCATATAACTTGTACTCTGGTGACTTAAAACTGCAGTTTTTACACATCATAGTCTGCTTCCAAGCAAGTCCCCATTTTCTTTCATCAGCAATTTGGAACTCTGGCCTGTCACACATGTCGAATTGATGACCATGGCGATGAATGATATCATTCCACATTTCAACATTTTTTTTCATGCATATGATTCGTGTTCCATCATGCTCATTTAATTCTATCTTTTTCAGGTCCAGTTTTGATTTGGATAATGGTTGTAGAGTTTTTGCAGACCCCGGTTTGGCATTAGAGTCTGGAACCTGAGCAGATGAAAGAGACCCATTTGTCGGCTTTGTCACTGCTATCAGTGAGAACTTGTCTGCTTCCATTCTTCTGGTCACTGGGACTGATGCAGCACTGGAAATTGGTAGAGTATCATCCGTCAGATATCTGACTCCTTTGTTATGTGGAATATTTGCAGGTTTAAAAAACTTTTCTGCCTCTTTTTGTACCCCTTCATGGTTTACGTTACAATAACTGCATGTAAATGACAAGAATTATGATGAATAATGTGTTTCAAGCGACTCGTCCACGAGGGCTCTTGTCGCTGGTTTGTCTGCCAAAGGGCAGTTATTTAATTTTATCCTGAGGGTGGGAATGGTGCCGCGCACCCATCAGGCGTTTATGTGCTCAGAGAGCACTAATTAGTTTGGCCGTCACATCGGGGCAATAATTTTACTGCCACTGTGTGATTGTAAGGCCGTTTGGTGGGTAGGAATAGAACCTACGCACACCCACCAATCAGTATTTGTAGTTGCCTAACCAGTCTGCAATAGCAGTGAAGAAAAGCGAGAGTAAAATAGTTTAACTCATATCGCGAGGGCCAAGCACGCAAAAAGATCAAATTCAGTCCAGTTTTATTAATGGACATCCTAACAACCAATAATGTGTAAGCCACCTATGCAATTTGCCAAATATCAAGTTGTAAAATTTTTTATTAATTTTCCTATCAATAGGGACTAGTACCTAAGCGTACATGTTAAAGTCCCTAGTATTTTAAGCTAATGTGTCTAAGCGACACCTAATAGTGTAGTCAATGGTAGGGGAATTTGGTCATAAATTTATTTAAGGCGAAGCCAAAAGGTCAAATTAGTATTTTCAGGGCCATATAGTTAGTCGAATAGGGTCACTCGTAACCAATTGAGTTCCCTTTTTAAGCAGCACTTATATAAGCCTTAGTAAGGCATATATTGGACATAGGGGAACCTTCCTCGTTCGTCCTCTAGCTCCACCAATCTTTGGGCTGTCCTGGTTTCCTCTTTTCGGACGCTTGGGAACTCGAGGTCATGAACTTCGGCCAGGTAATCTGCGGCGTCTAGTAGGTGGTCTAAGGGCCTCTCCTGGAAAGCTTGCACGTAGTATAATTGCAAATTCCCACTGTTGTACCTGAGGGGGTTCTTGGTATAATGCTCTGTATCCTATGTATGTTACTGCAGAGATATACCCGGCTGCTTTCCTTTTGTTGGAGACTAGGTTTTTCAGGCCTAGTTCTCGGCACAGCTGCCCCATTAGCTCTTCTTTGTTCTTCTTAGGCATTCTAGTGGTTTTAACTGGTGTTTCCCATTTGTTTCCAGGAGTGGTTTTGGTAGAAGAGGTGGTTTCCCTTTGTTCCTTTGTATCTTCGACCAGGCTTGCTGCTTGGCCTGGTGATTTAGGTTTGGGGGTGGAAGACAATGGCAAAGTCTTCCCCCCCTTTGTCCCCTTTCCTTTATTTTTTTTAGTAGGGGCTGGTGGCGGTGGTGGCGGCCGTGGTTCAGGTACTGGTATGTAGATTGGTGACGTGGCCACATTCTCCTTTTCCGTCTCCTTTTCTTTGAGTAGCACCTGTATGTTTTGGGTTAGCACCGCTATTTGTTCTTGAAGTGCCTGATATTCCTTTGAGGGTGCCTCCCTAACTGAGAATGTTTCCATTTGGGTTTGTCTTGGAATTTCAGGTATAGGGGTGGGTGGGCGGCGTGGTCGTCCGGTTTCCCGCCTTATCCGTCGTCCATTTTGTCCTCTATACTTCCACACCCTTGTTGTTTCTTTGTCGTTTTTTTTCATCTTCTCCCCATATTAGCAACAGGGTTGTTCGTTTCCCCGCTGCTCGTAGGCTCCAATTATTGGCCTCCTTCAGCTTTAGGCCCATTATGGCACTAAGGGCTGGTTCAGGGATGATATCCGCCGCTGACGTTTGGGACATGTTTCTTGCTTGCTTGCTCGTCGCTGACTGACAAGAATTATCCTCTTTCCCTCAGTTTTATAAGTAGGAAAAGGCAAGCTTGCTAGGTTTTAAAGTTCTGTACCAACTCTTCAATCTGATTGGAAGCCTACCATAAGGGTTCCTCCCCTTCATGGCTGTAGATCTTGTCATATACGTGTTAAGTACCCCTAGCTACCATTGTTTTGATGATTTCAGATTTCAGGGTGTTACATTTGATTGACAGACCCTGGTTTTATTGCATCACAACTGATAAGGAAAACCCTTGATGTTTATAATAAAGGAATGGAGAGACTTTGACACAGAACAAACTTTGTCAACTTTTGGCTTCAAATTTTTATTAAAATTTAAATTAAATTTAAATTTTCTTATAAAAATGTGTATTATTTTTTAAAATCACATTTTCTAAGAAAGTTTCACAGTGAAGCTTAATTTCTAGTAATTTCCAGATTGTTGTTAGAACTAAAAACTAATTACAGTTTATTTGAAGTGATTATCTTGATTAATAAACTCACAATTAAACTTTAAGTTTTGAGCATTTTTGCCATGCGGCCATTTGGAATGGGCTGGTTTTTGTGTTACAGTGGTGTCAGCTAAAAGCCTGTAACTGTTCTATTCATTGATGAAATTCCTTCAAACTTTGCAGAAGTATTTCAGACATATTGATTTGATCACGGATGGAAGTTTTGTCCATTGAGGTGAAATTGTCTAACCCTGTCAGGAATCGCATCACAATTAATACTTCCAGTTCAGTACCCACGAATGTAGTTCCAGTCTATTTTTAGAACATTTTTTCCTCTCTCCTTTTGGTGGTGATAGAAGAGTTATATTGATGCATCTTTGGTATGGATTTAAAGTTAATTGTTTATTCTTGAGAATAGGAGTTCTGAGATTGGTTGTCTGTATGTATTTTGGCGACAGTGCACACTGTGTAATTAGGCCTTAGTGATGATCCGGAAGTGAAATCAGTGTTCTGTGTACATGCTGCTTTGTTTACAGTGCAGCCACTCAACAAAATGCCGGTCAACCCTTGACAAGAATTTCACCGTGAAGTCATCTTTGGAGGTATTTTAGATTAACACATGACTTGTATTGATTGTCACACTGTGGAAAGGTCAGTGCTGATAAATATATGTAGAGAACATATAGTAAAATTAATTGTGGTGAATGGCCATATACACTTCATGGGCCAGATCTGGCACATCTCACCAACGAGAACACATTTTGCAAACAACTGTTCCCATAGTGACCATTAGAATAAACCAAACCATATTTGTACTGACACTAAGAAAGGGACATAACTCAAAATTGTTTGTAATTAACAATGGAAAATGTGAATTACAAATCTTCAATGTTTATGACCCAAAACGGGGTACTAGACTTCAACATCAACTATCATTTAAGGAGTTAACTAAATATATTAAATCTGGACTTGCTATCATTTGCGGAGATTTCAATGCCCACAATGAGCTTTTGGGGGGAGAAGGGGAAGTGACGGATGGAAGTGGTAAGTGGGTGGAGACATGGTTCACAGAATCCACCCTCACTATTTTCAATGATGGTGCCAAAACCAGACTTAGTCCAGTTGACGGCACCCTGTTCGCTATTGACCTCACCCTGTGCACACCGAGATTGGCTCAGGTGGCCACATAGGAGGTGGACCAATCAGACCCCATGGGGAATGACCACTTCCCAGTAATCACCACCCTGCAAATGTCCATACAGTATGAATTAAATAATAAAATCCCCAGATGGAATTATTCAAAAGCTGATTGTAATAATAATAATGAGGACTTTGTATAGTGCCTAATCTTTCAAAGCTCTAAACGCTTTACACCATCAATAATGATATGACTACACTACAGAACAACAAATGACAAAAACAATGAAATTGGAAAACATAAAAACATGCTGAAAACATATAAGATACAAAACATGATTAGGTCGCTAAGTTTGTCCCTGCAGTCGAAACAGGTGAGTCTTAAGAGCACTCTTAAAAGGGACCACTGTGTCTTTGTGTCTAATTTCAGTGGGCAATTCGTTCCACGTTGCCGGGCCCTGGTATGCATATGACTTTGTTTTCACCTTGGGAACAATAAGTATACGATTATCAGAAGAAGAGAGTAAAGATCTAGCTGGTGTATAAACATTGGTGAGGCTGGATAGGCATGCTGGACTGGAGTCTGTCATTGAAACATAGCACAGAGAACAAATTTTGTTTGATTCTGTATCGAATTGATAGCCAATGTAGGGTACAGAGCAGTGGTGAGGTGTGCTCTGATTGAGGTACTCTAAAGATGATCTGTGCAGCTGTGTTTTGAACTTTTTGAAGTTTCTGGAGTAAATATTGTGACGAACCAGACATAATTGAGTTACAATAGTCCAGTCTTGAATGTACTTATGAACCCACAAGTGTTTTAGTGGCATCAATTGAAAGATATTTACGAATGGAACTGATGCGTCTCAATTCAAGATATGCAGCCTTGCATATGTTCATGACATGTTGGTGCAATGTGAGAGTACTGTCTAGAGTAACGCCTACGTTCCGTACCGATTGGGATACTTTTCAATAAATATTAAATAATACTAATATATCAGATATAGAATCAAACAACATTGACCTTTACTATGACAACTTAATTAAGATCATAACTCAGGCTGCCACCAAAACTACAAAAAACCAACTGTCAATCAAGGAAGCTTAGTGTGCCATGGTGGAATGACAAAATCAAACTAACTCGTCAGGCTAAAATTAGAGCTTTAAATAAATTTAAAAGAACTAATATCACTACTCACTTCCTAGAGTAAAAAAATCATGATAATAAGCTTAAATACTTAATTAAGCAGTCGAAACAAAAAACTTGGCAAAAATACCGTAGTAGTATTAATTTTAGAACAAACTCAAAACAAGTGTGGGGCAAAATATGAACCATCAGGGAAAAGCACACCAATAGCACCCCAAAAATAAATAATACCAGTAATCATACAGAACCAGCTGACTCACTAGCAATAAACTTTAAGAATATCAGCAGCAATAACAATCACACTACTGAATTTCAAAATCACAGAGCTAAAACTGAAATAAAATGCCACAAATTATTCCAAGACCTAGGACCCAAATTATCACCTCTAAACACCGAAATAACATTATAGGAATGTGACCAGGCACTAAAAACTAAACAAGAAACTTCACCTCGGCAAGATCAAATAGGTTATGTTATATATAAAAACTTACCTATAACTTTAGTTAAATCAGTCATCAAAATGCTAAACATAATATGAAAAGCTATCTAAAAAATGGAAAACAGCGATAGTAATACCCATACTTACACCAAATAAGGATCAGAATGATATTAATTCGTACAGACCCATCTCACTCACAATAACATTAGCAAAATAATGGAAACAATTATTACTAATAGACTCAAACACCACCTTGAAAGGAACAACTTGATATCTCCAAATCAATGTGGGTTTAGAAATAAAAGATCCACTAGGGATCAATTAACAAGATTAGAATCCGCCATAAAACTTGCATTTAACAACAGAAGAAAAGCGAATAGAAACTTAATTGCGGTATCTATTGATCTGGAAAGAGCATTCGATCTTGTATGGACCAAAGGCCTTATAGCCAAATTAAATCATTATGGCATTACATGTCAAATGTTCAACTTCATAGAAAATTTTCTGACCAACCGCAAAATTATAACTTGGGTAGGGGCAACTTACTCTAAAGAATACTCCTTTGAAAATGGAACTCCACAAGGGAGTGTTCTCAGCTCCACCCTCTTTAACCTTATGATAAATGATCTTGACACAAATCTGGCAACACTTAAAATTGGATTATCACAATTTGCTGATGATAGTGGACTATGGAGAGCAAGCAACCCCTCCAACCACCAACAAATGGCTGAAATTCAAACCAGCTTAAATATCATAGGAAAATGGGCTGATAAATGGGGATTTAAACTATCACACTAAAAACGGTAGCTGTATTGTTCACCCCTTATACAAAATTCAAAACCTACCCCAAACTTACCATTCAGAATCAAGTCATAACATTTGTAAAAGTAGCCAAATTTCTGGGTATGTACTTTGATGAACACTTAGCATGGGCTAATCATATAGATGACCTAGTTAAAAGATGCAATCAGGACCTAAATCTATTAAGAAGCCTCAAAGGCACTCAGTGGGGTGCTAATCAAGAAACTATTCTAATATTATATAGGGCACTAATAAGATCCAAACTAGACTATGGATACCATGTATACACCACGGCATCCA
This sequence comes from Unio pictorum, assembly GCA_030141615.1. NCBI lineage: Eukaryota > Metazoa > Mollusca > Bivalvia > Unionida > Unionidae > Unio > Unio pictorum. The sequence continues at coordinate 1,367,430 of JARLTB010000239.1, read as the reverse complement.
CACGTCATTTAAACAAATTAATTAAAATACAGAGAAAAGCCATACGTATTGGTACTGGCGCACTGCCGTCAACCTCTACAGCCAAGCTGCAGGTCTTAATTGGGGAACTGCTATTACATCTCAGAAGGCAGGAACTCGCTCTATTGGCTATCAACAGATGTAACATTCCCTTCAGAAAAACCTTGAAAACTAATACCTCAATGGGAAAAATAGTACACGAGTTAAAAACCAAACTTCCAATAGATATATTCCAAGTAGAAACTAACATAATATACGACAAAGAACCTTGGAGTAATGTACAAACAAAAGTAAATATCTCCCATACAGATAAGGAAAAAAAAGAAAACCAACAGAATTATTTGAAAACATTAGCATTGGAAATAATAAATAATCAATATCAAAATTTCACAAAAATTTACACTGATGGCTCGAAAATTATAAATCCTTTTAAAACATCTGCAGCCTGGATTATACCAGAACATAACATATAAATGGGCAGGCATCTACCTGATCACTGCTCCATTTATACAGCTGAATTCTGGGCCATCCTGGAATCATTCAAATGGATTGAAGAAAAGAAACCATATAAGACACTGATTATTAGCAACTCGCTTAGCGTCCTTTCTTCTATCCAAAACAACACCACCAAATCTAGAGAAAATTTCCTAAAGCCAATTAATCACATATTAAAATTACTACATTCTCAAAATCTAGTAGTTGAATTTATGTGAATTCCATCCCACATAGACATAAAAGGAAATGACTTAGCAGATCAACTCGCTAAAAACAAACTTACTGAACCTAATTATATGCCACTCAAGTATAGTCCAACTGAAATATATAATTTAATCTACTTTATGATTAATCAACAATGGCAGACTGATTGGGACAAAAATAAACAAGGTAGAATTTTACATAACATCATAAAGGAAGTCAATAGAAAGAACATACCACCTAGGTGCAAGGGTTATGAACATTCTAAAATAAACAGAATAATACTGGGAAAAACAAAACTGGCAAACAGCTTTGGGAAATACATGTATATAGGACCTTTCCCACATAATATTAATTGTTTCACCTGTAACATCCCTGAAGACCTACATCATATCTTCAATAACTGTAACAAAACCAAAAAGGAAAGGGACAGATTTAGATCTAAACAATTAAACATTACTGCAACCAGTACATACCCAGAAGTAATTCAATTAACCAACAATAACCCTCATGAAACCTTCCAAAATATAATTGAATTACTCAAAATCAAGAAAATCTCAGCTTTACTGAATCAAATTAACTTAGACAAAGGAACCACACTGCAAGCTGATGGAATATCACGTGGAGAACAAAGGAAATGCACTGCAGGGAGCAATCAGTTTCGTAGCCACGCCACTGTCGGCCGACAACAACTGGTAAGAAATTAAAACTATCCCTTATTTAAACCTTCGGGTAATTCATTGTGCCACTATATAAACTTATTTAAAACTTATTTAAGATAAATCTAAATCATAATACCAATAATTAATTGTTATTTCACTAGTAATATTACTAACCATTGTCATAATCATCACTTAGCTTATGATAATAACCATGCATTGAACTTTAATCTAGCTCAGTATTAAAAAATGAAATAAAACCAAATAAGTAGAATAACCCTACCCACAATAAAAGTAAATCATAAAAGTTAAACCATAAATTAAGTATGACAAGACCAACGGCCAAAACACCAAGGAAAACAATTAAACTATCCTTCAAAAGGAGGACTACAGCAGCCAAATATGGAAGACTAAGCAATAAAATTTAAATGTTAAACAAACAACTAACCACAGATCCAACTGTTGACTTGCTACCATGCGAAATATTAATGGCAACCTCCTCCTCAAGTATAAATGCATAAGAAATAACCCAGATGACTTTAGATGTACAACCGGGGTCAACTAGGGTCACCAGAGCTACTGCCAGGAAAATAACAAACCAAATAACCAATGTGGATGATGCCATCAAATATAAAAAGGTTAAAAAACCTATTAGCATACAGATCATATCCAAAATTTCAACAATAAACGAATATAGATCAACAAGGAGTGAGAAATGACAACACAGTAAAAGCAATAACAACAGGAACAGAAAACATAACAACAACAATAACACCTGAAATGGAAAAAAACACCAACAACAATATCAATAAATGACCCACATGAAAATAATAAAGCGGGAAGCAAAAATGCAACAATAAACGAAACAGAGAAACAAGGCGAGAGAACTGGTAACACAACAACAACACTAAATTCAGGACCAGAAAAAAACAAAAACAACACCTGAAATGGTTAAAACAACCATAACAATAACGTTACAACAGACGACTCGAAGGAAAAGAATAAAGCGAGAAACAAAGATGCAACAATCAACAACAAAAAAATAAACAAGGAGTGAGAACTGACAACACAACAACAACAATAACACAGGAAACAGAAAAGACAACAACAATAATAACACCTGAAATGGAAAAAATAACAATAATAACAAAAGATGACCCACATGAGAAGAATATAACAGGAGACAAAATATATCAAATGAAACAAACTCCAATCAACATAAACCATGACAACAAGGACAACATCAACATAACAGAAAAGAAAATCAGCTACACCTTAAGCAGCAGTCAAGAGTTTTGACCATCTAAACACATCTCGGATAGAGAGATGGAAGAGATACAAAGCAATTAGTGAGGCTGATCGGGTTGAATGGTACGGAAAGGAATACGAACAATGGCAAACAATAGCAGCAAAAACAAGGCAAAGGGCATATGGAAATGGAAATAAAGATGATGGGAAACAACCAATGAAAGGCCCACAAAAATTCAAAAGTACCAAACACGCTAGCACGAAGAATGACAACAATAGCAAACTAAAAGCAATTGTGCAAAATGAACAAAACAGCACCAACAATAATATTGGCAACACCATCCAAAAATGTAGGTACACAGAAAATACCTCTAAGAACAAAAACGACAATTATAATCAACAAACAGGAGATAGCAACAAGCAAAAGATGTATCAGCAATATCAACAACAAAGGAAAATGGGCAATCACCAATACCAATACCATGCACCAGAACACACTATCTTCATAGCCAGTGCAACTGCGAGACTGCTACGCATTAGTATCAGGAGCCTAGCTAATGCACTCATACAACATGGCAGATAGTTTAGGACTGTAAGACCGCCCATGATTATATCATAATACAGTGCAACATATTGAAACAAGTCTGCAAATATATGAAAATCACAACCATATCAGGGCTCCCCGTATAAATCACAAGGCACAAAGCCACAATCAAAAATCACAACAACAGTAACAAAACAAGCACAACTCAAGATAAGGATAAATCCACCCAAAGACCATATTTAGCAAACCAAGCAAAATACAAAGCAATCCTTAAACTACCTCAAACAATGGTGTGGAAAACGCAAGAAAATATTGAATATGACCTCAAATTTCACAAAATAACTTGCAAAAGGGTTGTCAAATTAAGTAATCATCTAGAAATGGCAACATCAACAATCCTACTAGAATTCCAACCACCCCCACCAGCACACATCAGGATTGGACCACATGGAACTAAAGTAAAACTACCGCAGTACATCAACAAACCCCGATACTGCAATAATTGCTGTAAATGGGGTCACTTTTCTTCCCGTTGCTGTTCACACCCAAGATGTCGAAAATGTGGCGGCAAACACACAGGAATGCCTTATAAAAACACCAAAGTGTGCTAACTGTAGGGCTGATCACAAATCATATGATATCCAATGCTCCATAGCAGTACAAGAAAAAGTTATCATTCGACTAATGGATCAGCAAAACATCTCCTATAATCAAGCCAAGAACAACATATGCAAAAGGAAATCATACCTAAAGCAAAAATGGTAGAAGCACAACTCAAACCAAAAACAGCTTAAAAAAATAATGATAATGATACAAGGCAAGCTTCAAATCAGGAAAAACACTAACACCTGCGAGAACGAGAAACCTAGATAAAACTGCAAACCCAGAGATATTTTTCAATAGAACAACCATTGACACCTATTTAAGCCAACTCCAAAAATTAATCAGCAACCAAATGAGGAACGACCGAATTACGAAAGATGAATTTATTAGGATATATATGCAACAAATACAGGACTACCTAGCATCACCCCAGAGAGAGAGCTCAACCCATCACGAATAAATCAACAACAAAAATATTATTAACAGCATAAACAATGGATACTGGAAATAAAAATAATGCCTCAGCTAACAAAACAAAAAAGAACAAGACCCCAGACAAGTTACTTATATGGCAATGGAATTGCAGAGGTCGAAATAAAAACCATGGAGAACTAATCGCAGCAATCCGCGAAACCATCACCAAGCCCAAGATTATATGTCTAACAAGAAACTCTACTTAAGGAAACCAGTACAAACATTCCTAAAATAACAGGCTATCAAACTACATTCTTAAAACACAGAAATACCGGCAAAAAAGGAGGAGGCCTAGCCATATATGTACATTACACCATCACAGATGCAGTAGAGGAAGTTATTAATGTAAACTCAACATAAACACCAATTGAATTTCAAAAAATTGTCTTCACAGTAGCAACAAAAACAATACATCTGTACAACATATATGATCCAGGACAGGTTTCCATTATAAACAGATTGCAATGCCCTGGTAGACAGAAAATTGCAAAATTGCCATTCAGGAGAAGAAAACAGCCTTAAATCGCTGTGAACACACAAAAACTGCCTCTGACTTTCTTGTATACAAACAGAAATCAACACTAGGACTGTAATAAATGAGGCTAAAAAGGACTCATGGAGAAGATACTGCACAACGCTCAATCATAAAAACAAATACTAAAGAAATCAGGAATAAAATAAAAGCCATGAAAGACAAAACACCCACAACAGCGCGGAAAATCCAAAGAACAAAATACAAGATGGAAGTAGCAGAGAAGTTAGGCCAACTCTTCGCTAACTCCAGCAGCAATAACAATCACAAACACGAGTTCTTACAGCAAAAATCAACATTAGAAAAAGAACTTCCCCACATTTTCAAAGATAGAGACAACAAAGATTTGCCACTGAATGTTCCCTTTTAATCTAAAAGTGGAGACAAGCCCTCAGCAAAAAAAGAAGTACATCACCAGGAGAGGATAACCTAGGCTATGAAATGTACAAACAATTACCACCCAATATGCAGAGCATTACCTTAGATATAATAAATCTAATATGGAGAACAGGTTGCATACCCACACTATGGAAGCGAGCCATAATCATAGCCATCCCCAAATCAGGCAAAAACCCCACTAATGTAACCTCCTACAGACCTATTTCACTAACAAATACAATCTGTAAGGTAGTGGAAACAATGGTCAACAATAGATTAAAACACAACCTAGAACAAAATCAACTACTGGCTGAAACCCAAAGTGGATTTAGGAATAAATGATCTACACGTGATCAATTAATCCGTCTGGAAGCCTACATCAAATTAGCATTTAATGCGAAAAGGAAAAGAGATAGACACCTAATAGAAATATTTCCAGACCTAGAGAAAGCTTTCGACCTAGTCTGGACCAATGGCCTCATCTCTCAAACCAACTTGGCATCTTCATTAAATGAAATAAATTCATTTCCTTACCACATCTATCTTTATTTCAGAATATGTGAATGCATGGTGTAGTAAATTTGGAATAACAAACCCATCAATGACAGATTTGAATGATGCAGTGACTGAAACAATTAGTTATTCAAGGAGAAAATGTAGACAAAATTTGAGGAGTGAAGAATCACAATAAAAGATCTTTGTTCAGCTGACAAAGAACACGATTGTATTGCCATGAATGATTCTACCAACAATTGTATTTGTGTTATGAGGTTATTAAAATCAACTACACTGTTCATCTAATTTGTCTGTTCATTACTTCATAAGTAAATTAGCTGGTCGTAGATTTTTTAAATAATATGCTTCTTGCATAATACACTTTGCTTGAAATGTGTAAAGTATGCACAAAGTTTGGTTTATGACAATGTAGTATGCCTGTAATTTAGGTTTGCTTTACGCCTGTACTTTGGTATGGTTTACGTCTGCAATATACGCCTGTACTTGATGTGATTTATGCCTGTACTTGAATATGTTTTACATCTGTGATTTAAGCCTGTACTATAAATGGTTTAAGCCTGAGATTTACGCCTGTACTTGAATATGTTCTATGCCCGTAATGCACCCTATTATCTATCTGAATAAAAGCGTACTAATTTAAATAATTTGCCTCTGTGTACACCTAAAGTACACTAGTATTTTGCCTGAGAATACGCTAGTATTGCACTTTCTCCCATTCTCATAAACTAAAGAGCACCCATATTTTAGGTGCAGAATACGCCTGTAGTAGGCCTGTGATACAGGCGTATGATTTCATACGGGAAGGAAACACTTGGACAACTAGACAGCATCCAATATAGAGCACTTAGACTCTGCACTGGTGCATTACCGAACACCTCCCTGGAAGAACTACAAATCCTCGCATGTGAACCACCATTACAACTGAGAAGAGAAGAAAACATACTTAGATATGCCTGTAGAAACTCAATATATAAGGAGATAAATCCCACCAGAAAAATAATAAGTAAATGTCAGATCACATTTAGCTAAAGACTGGTACCACATCCTCCAGCAGCTAACAAAATACAGGACACACTCTGCAAAGAGCTCAATCAAACAGAACTCCAAGCAGAACAACTACTTATCAAGGACCCCACACCTTAGAGAAATAACCAACCTAACAGCACTCCAACTGGTACATAAGCGCGACAACCCCAATATCACATTAACACATGTACAAAGCCTCGTCAACAACAACTATGATGAATATGTAAAAATTTATACTGGCGGCTCAAAATCTAAAGAACTACATAGAACAGCTGCAGCGGTAGTGATCAAAGAACATCAGACCACATTTATGACAAGACTACCAGATGACTGTTCCATATATACCACAGAATTCTGTGCCATCAACCGAGCCCTAAAATGGATAGTAACACAAAATCAAAAACAATACATCATCATAGAAGACTCACTTAGTGTACTTGAGACAGGTAATTCCACAAGTAGACAAAACCTGCTAGAGGACACTATGCTGACCATCAGGGAAGCAGATAAATCACACCAAACCATATAATTCTTGTGGGTGCCATCTCACATCAATTTGCCTGGAAATGAAAAAGCATACCAAGCAGCAAAACGCAGTCTCATGAAAGACCAAATTGAACCCGTAGAGTACAACACTCAGGAACTATATAGTCAAGTCAGGGACAGAATTAATAATAAATGGCAACAACAATGGGAAAACTCCACAAAGGGTAGACATCTATACCAACTACAAAAAGAGGTCACTAGAACCCAACGTTTACCAAAAAGCCTGGCAGCCATTGATATTAAAATCAACAGAATCAGAACAGGTAAAACACTACTAAATGGCAGTTTTATGAAACATATAAGTACAGGACCCACGCCGGATAAATGTCCACACTGCCCTGAAACTAAAACATTGGAACATGTATTCAACATGTCACAAATACCATTGACAACGTACCGTCCCCCAACTACAACAAAGAAAACTTGACTCAGTTACATCATTCCCCCAAATTCTAGATAAAAGGCATAACAAAAACGTAAACACTACCTAGGCTATATAAATATACTTAATTACCTAAAATCAATAGACAAAAAACACAAAATATAAATATCAAAACCATCAAATAAATAAATATAAACATAGCCATAGAGTCAATATTTATCAATCAAGGGGCCAGAGCGGTTAATAATACCGCTAGCTCAAAAGCAGACCCACCTTACAATACCTTAAATAAATAGACAAAAAAAAAATTATAACTACCAAATAAATAAATAATTAACAAGGCCATATCGGCTAAAGGGGCCAGAGTGGATAGTAATAACGCTAGCTTAAAAAAGCAGAACCACTTAACATTACCCAAAAATAAATATATAAAATAAAAGAGAAAAGGGGAAAGGAAGGGAAAGGGGGGAATAATATAAACATTGTAATGAAAGGAAGAAAGGGGAGCAAAGAAAAAAAGAAAGAAAGAAAAAAAATAGAGAACATTACACTAAGTAGTGGCACAATGTAGGTACAGTAAAACCAGTTAATCGACAAGTGGCATGATAAATACAAGTGTGATGAGAACACCTGGATCAAATAGTGATAGCTCAAGGAAACATAACACCAACAAACCGAGAAGAAAAAGGAAAAAGAAAGGGACAAAAATGAGGAAAGAAGGAAAAAGGAAGAAAGGGGGAAAAAGGGAGTAGGAAGAAAGTGGGAAAGAGAAATGGGAAAAGAAGAGAAAAAGAAGGAAGAAAAGAAATAACACCAAACGCACCCCACTCCAACTATATTTTTTTCCTTCTCTAAATCTAACGATCAATTTTGACCAGCGCTCAAAATTAACAAGCTAAAATACCTAACAATGACTACACTCATTTATGTCGCTAAGACATTTTAGCAATTAAATTTGTTAGGAATGTACAACATGTACACTATGTGCTAGAAATATTTATTGATAGGAAAGATGAAAAATTCTATGACTATATGGATTTGATATAATTCCACATGTGGCTTACACATTATTGGTATTTTTTCTGTCCATAGTAAAACTGAACTAGATTAGAAATAAGTGCGACCCAGGCGTTTCAAGCATAAAAAATGGCAACATCCAGGAGTGTGGAGAAACAGAACTAGGCTAACCTGATTGTCGACAAAAACACGGCTGATCCACTGGACTTTATCTACTTTTACGTAACACTGATTCTGATTAGATGTTGGAAATCTTGATTTCAAGCTCAGCCTATTCTCACACACTGATGCAAAGTACAACTGAACTATTTATTTGGCAATTCACTAATTACACAGATACTTAATACTTCATTTTAGAAGTAACAAGATATCAAATCGATTGGATTCTGTCTTTAACTAGAGTGATACAATTTGACAAACTAGCTTTCCTAAACCGGGTGCCATCCTGCTTTGCCGTGACCCGACATCTTACTCTAAGAGAAGACTGCCATGTAACGCGGGTGCTAGGGAGACTGTGACAACACAGCCTAGTGTAGTCAAAGTTACCTTTTTGTCCCAACCAATTAAATAGCTCGACCCTCGGGCATTAACTGGTCGCAAAAGCACATAGTTGCGCATGCGACCTTAATTCATATAATTGAATTGAATTGAACTGGCAAAAAGCATTCGAGTTAGTATGGACCAAAGGCATTATAGCCAAATTAAATCATTATGGCATTACTGGTCGAATGTTCAACTTTAGAGAAAATTTCCTAGCCGACCGAAAAATTATAACTAGGGTAGGGGCCACTTACTCTGAGGAACACACCCTTGAAAATGGAACAATTCGAGGGTATTTAAACCAGAAGCTTAAGGTACACATATAAAATTTACTAGCATCTCAACTTGTATTAAATAAAAGTTGTTTGATTATAGTCTTTTTTAGATTAATGGGTCATAAAAATGATTTAGAAGCATATGGCTTTAATTTTGATATAGCAAAGATTAACTACCTGTATGAAAAGTTAAGTGATCTGAAATAGTATAACTGTGACTAGTAATTAACCAATTGTAGTTCTCATATTTTTTATTTCATTTGCTGTATAGCAATGTAATCTCCTCCACAATTTACCCCTTTAATGGAGTCATGGGTGGCTGAGAGATCTAATGCTCTCACCATTACAGATCACTCACACATTTCACCACTGCATGAAATGGCCTCAGCTCGGCCAATTTAAGTATGTGAAAATTCTTTTTGGTAGCTGACCAAGTTATTCCTAATGGCCAGGACGTATATGCTAGCATTACTTAAAAACGATGCTAAACCGCACTAACCAAACCAATCATGTCTTCCTCTAACCCAAACCCCCAGGTCCTGTACTAGGTTTCCTGGCTAATGGCTTATGTGGAACATGGAAAAGATACCACTCACCATGCAGCTATGTTACAAAGCAGGTTAGCATGGGAACAGAGGGTAATTAAAAGTCAAAGAGTGCATAAGAAAGGAAAAAGCATGAATGCTGTAAACTGCATATAATTAGCACGGTGTTTATTTTTTATGCTTTAAGTGGTTTCAAAATTGAATTTGATGGAAACAAAACCCAGTTAATAGTATACACTGTGCAGTTCACCAAGTAAAAACAATGATATGTTCAACATAAAACACTTATTTTTATAAAGCAAAATCAATACAAATTTTATATACCATCAAGTGAATCATATTCAATATTGGCAGGTAAAAATCACGCTGTTTAGAAAAGTATATACAGAAAGATTCTTTCCAAAAGGTTTGTCCCAATTATGCTATGTGTTTCTTCAACTTTTTTTTGCACTTTATATGAAGTTTATCTTTCTTAAACTTGAGTAAAATACATACTCATAGTTTAGAATTTTGGTGAAAAATAGGCCTGTCTGTGACAACATTTCTATGCCAGCACAGCTCCTAAAATTCCTGAAACATATTTAGCTGTGATATATAGCTAAATATGATTCTCTTCAAATAATACAGTATTATTAATAATTCTAAAGAAAATTAACACCTCAACACACTTCAGGATTTCTCAACATCAATATACTTCATTTTTTTCTCAAAACCAAATTAAATATAGAGTACTTCAGTTTATATGACCAATACAGAAATAAAGAAATGCAATAAAACCACAACATTCTATTATCTGTTGAATGATGTGTTTTTACAGCTTTAAACATTGAATAATTCATATGGGACATACCAGAAATGTAAAAAACTCAGTAGCGAGATATTTAAAATATCAGCTATATAGGATGTCATATTGACATAGTATTTATGTTGCTTACATATTATAAGAAGTCTTCTCTTGAAAACCTTATATCAATACAATTGTATGTTTAGGATGAGTAGCTAGAACAAGATTTCACAATTGCTTCATTGGAACCATACTGGATAACAGAAGAGCACAAGCTTTATGTTTGAACAACTACACATCATAAGTCTTCTCTTGAAAACACTACATCAATTCAACTTTCTATGTAACATCAACAGCAAGGACAATATTTCACAGTAGTTGCAATCAGGCAATAATGGATAATAGATTAGCACCATTTATATTTAGACCAACAACACATCAAAGTATTTTTGGAAAAATATCAGAAATGACAATGACAAGATTTTCAAGATGGCCAAGATGTCAAGAGGTAGATAAGCCCAATTTTATTTTGGACTAACTACAGATCATTACTAGTATCCTAGTATAAAACCACATCCAATTTTATGTAGGACCAACTACAGATCACAACAAGTCTTTGAGTATAAATCCCACATCCAATATTAGTTAGGACCATCATGAGACCAAAACGTGTCTTCTGGTATAAAACCCCATGTATGTCAGTTATCACCTGGAATAAGTAACAAGAAGATTGTCAAGATTCTACCAAAATGGAAATGCTGGATATCTGTTCTAGTTAGTATCGCATTACTATATATTGAAATGTTCTATATGATAAATCTGGTTTTTCTACCTTGATGTGATTGCAGCAGATTTGTGGTTGTTCTTGGAAAAAAATTTGAAACTTATGTGTCATCCTTTTTTTCTTCACAAACTTGACTTTTATTTAAAATAATTTTTGATATTTTGATATTTTGTGCTACACCATTGAGAAAGATGCTTCTGGTGGTTATCACATGAAAATTGGACCTCTGACTTCATGAATGTATCAGCTACTAGACTTGTTTACCCAGCAATGAAGACTAGAGTACTAGGTCAACTTTCGTCAACACCAGTTTCATTTATTCTGTCAACACATTATAGACATAAATAATGAATTTGAAATTTTTGACAAGATGAATTATCTTCTAAGTGATTCTTACAAACAGGGATGAATGTAAGGCTATTTAATTTGCCAGGCTTATTTATTAGCTACCACCGGCCCCAATGGGGTTTTTGTGAATTCCAACTTTTCTATGGACAATACATCCTGACCCATAAACAAACATGTACAACAAAAATCTAAATTTGGTGGGCTAGATCAGAGGAAACTGACTAGTTGATTATTACTTTCTGTTTAGAAGGAGTACCAAAATAATGACTGCCAATGAGTTAGACATTGACTGCCAAGATGGCAATGTGTATATTTGAAGCTATTTTGATTTCCAAGCAAATTGACATTGCAAGTGTTTTAGTGAAAATCCCATGCTAATATGATCATCCATTCCGGTGGCACCGTTGATGTCCAACTGCCAACTATTTGCATCAGAAGATTGGCCAAATGAAATGCAATCTAGGACATTTTTACCAGCCCCACACTTATATCTCCATATACAACCTGTCCTATTTATAAATTGTCTCCCCGATATTCAAATAGGAGCGTATTTACCTCTCCACACAACATTTCAGTTCTACTGTCGAAAAGACAATAATTACAAAGTAAAATTATTTCAGTAGTATTAAAAGTGTATCATTAATCCATATCACACTTCAGAAGTTATGTACATGTATTGTGATGTGTATAATACTGAGTAGTAAACTACCAGACTGTACACAGTGTAGTAAACTATATGAAATACATATATGAAGTACTTACATTTCCTTGAGCTATCTGTATGGCCAACTCCTCAAAGCCAGGCTGTTTTCTTTCATGGCTCGCTAGGACTGCTGATGCTTTATGACTTCCTACAGGAAAAGGAAAACAGATAATTAGTACAGTTAGCAATAGAACCAAAACGTTGAATTTGAACAAGGTATAAAATATTAAAATATGTAAATCTAAAACATACATTAAAATATATTTGACAACACAATTTTCATAAGTGCACCATGGCCAAATGTATTTTGAGAAACTCCAGACAAGGCAACTTTTTTGTTCAACTGGCAAAGTACCGAGAGCTCAGAATGACCATGAGGGGTGGGGGATGGGGGGGGTGGTGGAAGTGTCTTGCATGTGTGTGATTGGGAATTTTAACATAGCTTTAAGAATTTTCAGTCATATCAATACGATGTCTGCAGTGTGGCAGTTTATAGTGATGCATAGCACTGGGGCATCATGTCGCAGACATGTATAATGATGTCCACTCAGTCGCATCATCCTGATACCAGGCCGACCAATCCTACCACTAACCTCTTAATGCTGAATATCAAGTGAGGTAGTTGTTAGTACCATTTTTGTAAGTCTTTGTGGTATGACTCGACTGCTGACCGGACCTACAAACCCCCGCTTCCGAGGCGGATACTCTAACCTCTAGACCACCGGAGCGGTTGGAGGTGTCTTGCTATAGCTTGAAGGTATTGTTCCACAACATTTGAGGGTACTCCAATTACATGCAATACAAATCAACTTAACAGCAGTCAGATTTACATTTACAATATTTCATTTTATTAAGTTTATTTTTATACAATTATTCTTCAGTTTCAAATTAAATAAATAAATCAGTAAATAAAATCTTTAAAAGTGGATGGGGTGGATTATATTCTTCCTTCCTTTTCCTACATAACTTGTTTTGCCACCCCACTGCAAAATTAGTTCTCTGGTTAAGGGGAGGTGGATATTTTAAACAAACACATGCATTTTGATTGATACAATTTAAAATGTATGATTTCAATATAAATCCCTATATATATCACTACATATTTAATTTTCGTAAAAATATTTTTTAAACACAGAACAAGTTGAAAAATTACTAATTTAATTCACCAATTTAAAATTTGTAATATGGCTGACATCAGTGGGCTCAATCACTGTTATTCTGCGTGAATTCGAAAATATACATGATGTTCATAATAACAGACATAAACGTTTTGGAAAAAAAGTGGGGCAGATATTCTTTCCTTTCTTCCTTTCCTCCAACCTTCACAATTTTTGAACCACCTCAATGCAAAATTATATATTTCTCAAGCGGGGGTGGGGGTAATAATAATAAAAAAATATTCGTACTTGAAAAAAATATTCTCGTTTTTTTTTTATTTCAATTAATGCATGTCTTTCGTCATAAAGCTAAATTGCCCCAGAAACAAATAATGCATTCAATTTTTTTAAAATCAGAAGCTCAAAATTTTCTTGAAATGTGCAATCATACCTACTTAACCCTAACCCATGTACTGTTAAAGTATTTTACAATTTCCGACACAAAAAAAACTAATTATTTTAGATAAGAGATTAATTTTTTAAATTAAAAGTATGGATTTTTTTCCAATCTGGCTCATTTGCTCATGTCTATTTTTTAGTTTAAATTACTGACGGTTATGTCGTGGTATAATTGTATAAATTTTTTTTAAAAAATGTATAAATATAAATTCATCGTTAAAGCTATGAAACATTTGTAGATATGGTTCAACAATACCTTGTTTTTTTTTGGATAATGAGAAATGATCATATAACTGTGTCAAGCATGCTTTCCACAGAACAAACTTAGACATCCAGCAGCCATCTTTGTAATACATATTAAATTGGATTGAACGGCATGCGCTAGGAATGAAAGCCACACCTGGTGGATAAACTCCTTGGCATGTGCTTGGAATACGGATAAACTCTGCACGCGCTTGGAATGAAAGCGACACCTGGTCGATAAAGTCGGTACAAAATGTCATCGTCCTCAAGTCATTGATCATTTTTGTCTATCAAAATTGTGTCATTTTTATTTATATATTAATGAATATATTATAAATAAATATTTTAAATAAATGTAGATCACTTAACAATATGGAGGTGAACATAATTTAAATTTTATAACAACAAATACAATGTTATTTACATATGACTTAATGTCGGCATGACAACTATGCTTGACAAATAGGTCATGTTTACATTTTTTTTCCTAAATTTAAAATGAAATTGTTGATAAATTTCAATAAATAAAGTTTTTAAATTTTATTAATGATGTCATTAAAAGTTTTTTATGTCGATAAAATATAAGAAATATGAATTAGCTTGATACACGGGTTGGAATACAGTAATGTCAGGATTCCAATAGCATGTGACATACAATCGTCCATTGTCCCAGAACATGGCATGGGGATGCCGTGGAATCCCCTCAGTGAAAATGGCAACAAGTTGACAAGAAGCTGTAAGTTGATGAATACAGGGATAGCCTCCATTACCTACGAAAATATTCCCGTCTTCATTTATAACGATTGATGTCGGACATCATAGACGTTGATGTTTGTATTTATATTTACATAGACTGGGATTCAAAATGTCGAATGAATAGACACCAGTATCATCATCAACATCAGCATAACACGAAATATAAATGATGTTGTCCTTTGTTGTCACATCACTCGATATTGACCCTGTACAAATCCAATGAATCATGTCAACATGTCCGTCATCAAGCGACGCGATACACCAGTACATCGTGTCCTGTTCTACACCAATGACAACAATATTGTCTTTGACTCTGAAAACACTTTCATAAAAGTCAAATACACGATCAAGATGAAAACTCTTCATTCTTGTAAAAACAGGCAACACGTTTTCAGATTTAATGGACGCCATTTCTATCAGACCGTCATGATGAAGGACACAAATTGTCGTGGTGTCCATTAGACAGATGTCATGTGGTCTGGAGTCACTGTCTAACATGTCTAGGAATTTCCCATCATGGAGTCGATGGATTTTGACTTTACCATTGTTGAAGTCTACGATTATCTTGTTTTGGCAGATGACAATATAGTAGTTGGGTGTCTCTTTGGCTGTGGAAATTAAGTGATATAAACATTAATAAACATCTACACAAAAATATTAAACTTATTTAATTACATTAAAATATGAAATAACTTGTACATTTGCAGTTTGTAAGAATACATTAAGAAAAATTTAATTATTTTTATGACTTTAAAATTTGATTCCTATTAAATGTATTATACTAATTTTGTTCTTCTGAATTTAAAATGAAGATGTTGTCGTATATATTACCAAAATTGAATATGTATATTTATATTAAAATACCTAAATAACTTGTACATTTACGTGATATAAACACTAATATAAGGCATAATATAAACAACGTTAACATATCTACACAAAAATACGATACATGTATCATTTAAATACTAAATAAATGACCATTACAACCGTCATAATAGAATCATTATTTTATTTTTATTACAAGAGAAATTTATAGCAGACATCACACAAACCCAGTAATCACACTATCATAGTTCTGTACAGTATTTTAGTAAATTGAAGATAACAACAATAGTGTGTTAACAGGTTGTGTGGAAACCGCCATTGTCCCTCATTTTTAATCAGGTTATGTATGTGCATTAGTGCGAGTGTATTACTCGTATACTCCTCCAAAAATGGAAAAGGTGTTGTAATAAATACACACGGTAATATGTCTGTAATATCTTTGAACAGAAATATAGCTTGGATATTTTTTTAAAAATCGTTGGGATGTTAAATATTTTGACACTTTTAGAGTTTTATCAATATTCTACATGTGCTAGCAACGAAAAGGTCAAGACAAATTCGTACATTAAGTTAACTTTACACAAAACAGGGACATGCACCAAAATGACTACCAGAATAATCACAGGGGCTCATTACAAAGAAAATCAGGGTCTAATCTGTAACAATATTAATATTTATATTGTTACAGGTTAGACCCCGATTCATGGACGGTTACTCCTAATTTGCTTTGTAACGAGCCCCTTTGGAATAATGGCTGTCGATTTTAACAATTACAACTATATATAAAGCATTAATCGCACACTAAATCAGTCAACTTCACTTCCAATTGTTTAGAAAACCGTAACAAAATTAGAAACACTTAGCTTGTTTACATCTACAAGTTATAACAGTATCATTTAAATATTAAAATTTTGTTTTAAATTGCAAAAAAAAGCCGAAAAAATTCTCGAAAATATCAAAATATGTAACATGATGAATGCCATTTATTGTCTTCTATGAAAAGTTGTTTAACCATATTATTACTATTAGCCATGCAAACGGGGAAAAGCAGAGGAGTGGCTGGTGAACGAAATTCACAAAATACTACTACTAATAATAATAAAATTAAATAAATCATTCATCTAACATTTCCTGTCATACTTAACATTTAGTCGTTACCCTATATGTATGTGCTATCCTGAGTATTTCAATAAAAATCCATGTAAGTAAATGTCTTCATTCATTTAATTTTGCCTTCTGCATTTTCTCACATTATGCTGCATGCCTTGCATTATGACGTATGCAATAAAAAGAACGCTGGCGGAAACAAGAAACATGGAGACAGGTGCTTATTTAATTAGAAATCCGCGAAGCTCGATGTACTAAAGTTAACATGACACAAAGGTCAAAAAAGCGTTAGCGATTTATTCTGACAGAATTTGAATATCGATGTTTGAAGTAGCACGTCTTCAACTCCATCACACAAACTATATCAACTCCATTAATCTCTGGAACAATAAAATGTCAGACAAACATAATGGAAAACAGATGACACACACATTTATGATTTAAAGATTGCATATATTGGTAAATTAGATTAATTTATAGTATAAAACAAAATTACATTGTCAGCTTTTGTCTAAATTGTATTACTGTTGTTAATGCTGTAATTTGCAGACTCTTGGTAAACACTTGAAACAATCGAAGTAATAATTTGTAAACAGAATTTAAACATTGACAGCTTGAATGTGTATGGGTTTATCTTTTTTTGTGTAGTGGTTCTTATGTTAATTTAAATCCCTTTCTATGAGAACTATTTCTCAAGTTTAAAGATCCGAACTCCAGATAATACTTAATAATTATCGATGTGTGGCGAGATTTATTTCTTTATAAAGGAAAGTCTTGCATCATAATATCATGTCAGTGAACAGAGTGTGTATGATTTACATTTTTAACATAGCTTTAAAAAAATTTCATTCATATCTCTACGATGTCTGCAGTGTGACAGTTTATAGCGATGTCTAGACATGTGGCATGATGTCTCACCCAGTCACATTATCCTGACGCCAGGCCTACCACTCACAACATTAACTTCTCAATATTGGGCGCCAAGCGAGACAGCCGTTAATAACATTTTTGTACGTCAGTGGTATGACTCGGCCGGGGAACAAACCCACGACCTCCCGCACCCAAGGCGGTTGTTCTAAGCACCATCCTCCTGTATTATATACCTGTACATTAAGTGAATGAAATCCCTTTCTGTTTACATAATCCTGTTCATTAGAAATAGGGGCCTGAATCCTGATGTGCCATCTATTGCCCCTATAACATTTGGAAATTCTGTAATTAAAAGAAATAATTTATTTTAAAAGTATTTGGTAGATCAAGTATATGCTGCAAAAATTCATTTTTTTCTTTCAATTTCTTGTTTAATTTAAAATTTAAAAAAATATGAACTATGCTAATGTACTTGACAATTTACAAATTCATAAATGAGAAAATTGTGGAACATTGCTAGATGATTTAAATAATGTACTAGATTAAAACACATTGATATCATTAAGTAATTAATTCTGAACCCCATGTACGGCATAATAAACATACCCTTCATGAACAATGCATATTTGAATTTGAATTCCTGTTGCTCAGGTGACCAATTTCATCTTTATTTTGATATTTTAATGAACACATAATCATGCCTACTCTCTGATATGAACAGCTATGATCTGAGGTATATCAATTATCTACCATATTCTCTTCACTGGTGCTGTAGTTAATCACAATCTAAAAATTATATTTTTCAGCAAATGTAATTGTGTTATGTTTCTACATTAATGAATGCCTTACATTATATCACTAAATTTGAAGGAAACCATAATAATTATTTATCTTTAATTTGTCCATGTTATTTGCCCCAAATGTCTGAAAGGAATAAAATGTGGTGTGTTAAAGCTACATAATGTTTATTAGACCAGCGAAGTTGCTCTCTAAACCTTTTTTTTATTTTGACTTTCCGTCTAAGCCGCAAAATCAAAATAAAAAAAAGGTTTAGAGACCAACTTCGCTGGTCTAAATGTTTATATGTACAAAATGGTAGCTTAGTAAGAGACATATGTTGGCATATGTCTTTTGAAAACAGAATAAGATAATCTGTACCTTCTAAATAAAAAGTATGAAACTCAGTAATATTGTAGTTTGATTTAGTAAATGCAAAGCCATTTTTCCTTTTTATGCTGGTCATTGATGACTGATTTTGAATCTTTATGAATGTGGTCGCTATATTTCCATGCACGAATATTAGACCATCTAGCTTGTCTCTAAGCCGTTATCTTAGCAGCCAAGTCAAAATTTAAAAAAGGCTTTGAGACCAGCTAGATGATCTAACACGAATCTAAGTTTTCAACCAACAAATGTGATTTATTTCACCATTTATGATAATCTCTACAAATGCATAAATTATGTATTTACATCTATTTAAACATGTTTACTAAATTTGTTGTTCAGTTTGTTGTTGAAATATTAAAAGTATACATACTGCAGGCTTCGTAATACCACAGGAGTCTGACGTTTTATCAATAAAGTACGGCGAAATGTCTGACAAAATGAAATACCCTTAACAATAATATATATATAAACACAAGGATTGCAAGCGTGACCACAACCCTTCGCTCGATTCGACATTTTCTCACGAGTCTTTTATCGCTTCAGAATCGCAAGAAGACTGAAACACTACATATATGAATTCAAAAGACAGTTACTTACCAACGCATAGCTCTTAATGACAATGTCCGGATTCCAACCGGCGAATTAACCTTTTCTTTTTCCACAAGTACGGTCACATTAGCCAATGTAGGCTGATTTGCTGACGGAAGTAGCCCATTCTCTACCAGTTTCTACCCTGCAGTAAATATCGTTGGTGTCTAATAATTGTACCGAACACGGCGCAGAATCTGTGTTTTTAAAGTTACCGGATCCAGCAACAGTCGTAAATATTTGAAGTATGATGACGTCATCAACCGTTATTTCTACTATCAGAACTATGACTACATATTTCTCTTCTGTAAATTTAAATAAAATTATAAAATGATACAATCTGAAATAAAAAGCAAGATGAACATTTTAACTTGAGAAATTACTTTCATCATGTTATTCAGCATATTCACATGACTTTGGTGCACTCTTCATCATGACTGTCCGTGCTAAATCCATACAGCCAGGTTCAAATGCTCCTAATGGTTGTTGCTGAAATTCAGTGTCGTAACTGTATGGTGACCATGAGATAATTTAAATTGTGTTGTCAAGCCTATCTCTAATGGTTTCTACTTTGTCACAACATAATTTTGCAAATAGGTCCAGAAGGTTTACTAGAGAGAAGGGAGTTGGAAGTAGTGTTTATTTGTTCCTTTACATTAGTTTATTAGTTATCTCGAAGAGTTCTTTTCAGCTGGAACCCTTCGTGATCTTAGCACTTAGTGGGATTATTTTGCAAAATTTAGTTCATTTTCTTTATTTCATTTGATGTAAACAACTAAATACAACACTAAATTGTTTTCTATGTATTGGCTTGATTTCATAATCAGTATTAATTAAAGTAAATATGTTTATTGGGACAAAGTTTTGGAGTTTCGTATATGATTTTTACATAATCCAGGCTATTGCTTTTTAAACATTAGGGTCATTAGAAGGTTATTTTCCATAAGAAATGCGAATTGTGACCTGAGGTCCAGTAGAAAACAATATATATATATATATATATATATATATATATATATATATATATATATATATATATATATATATATATATATATATATATATTGTAACTGTGAGGTCATTTGTGCTTTAACATCTAGCAGTTTTAATTTGCTTTCTATGTTGTGACCAGGAGTTTTGGGGCGGAGATCTCCTTTTTATTCAAATTTATTTCAAGTGATTCTTTTGTCTTGAAATACAAAGGTGCTCTGATAAAATTCTTAGATAGGCAAATTCACTGTAATTTACAGTACAATGTATATTCAAGCCTGGAATTATATTTATGTGAGGCAACAATAGACTTGCATCAACATTTCAATAGCTACCACATCAATTTCAGTTTTGGGATTTTTCTGGGATTTTACTGAATTTTATTCAGAATTTTAAATTACTAGGACTTGTGTCTGTAATTCTTGCATTATTTTAGAATTTACTTGACACTACCGTAAGTTTTTTTTTTTCTTCTCATTTTCACTTTGTGTTCTTGGGGAATAAATATATTTGTTAAAATTTACAATGCTTGTTGTCTTTCACTCTTTTCTGACTCCTATTTTAAGAGCATATATTTATAATTCTTAGCATTAGAAAAATAAATATTTTTTTCAGTAGCATAGTTACTGGACTTGACTATACCCGTCTTGGACCATGTCCCTGAAGTCATAACCTAAAAATGATTCAGATTTAAAATCTCCACTCAAGCGTACTACAGTGACTAAGAAATTAAATCATTGGACTCAAGACCAGGATTTTGTAAATTTGATTCCTACCATCAGATCCGCTTGGAGTCTCAATGTACCCTTTAATGACTCTGAATATTATATTTTCCCTGGGGATTAATGTATCAATTAAATGCACAATACATGTGTATTAGACATACTGTATTTTATAAATATACCACCATCACTCTGCTATGATTGAAACCATCATGCATCTAAAAGTGTTCAGTTAATAATACATGAGTGCATACAACATATAAAGATCTGGTTGTTCAACAGTTATGCAACTCTAACACGACTACATCTAGCTAACAAGAAAGATATTTGTTTGAAGAAAAAAGCAAAGAAATTACGGTCCAACTGTGACATCAGTTATTTTGATATACCAAGATTTTCGATGTCATCCTGTTAAAATGTCCGGAGACAGTTCAACATTTTTGTATTAAAATAATGGTTGAGATAAAAAAAAACATTTTCTTTTTACTTTTCGAATGCAGTTCCTATCTGAATGTGGTTTCTTTCAAGTATTTATCTTCATCTGTCTTCCGCAAACCCAAACCCTTAGGTCCTTCTGCAGTAAGGTTTCCTGGCTAATGGCTTATATGGTGAAGTACATATACCACACACCATGCAGCTATGTTACAAAACAGGTTAGCATGCAACAGAGGATGATTAAAAGCCAAAGGGTGCATATAGGATGCAAAATGCAAAAAAAAAAAAAAAAAAAAAACAACAAAAAAAAAACAAACATATATGAGTGATAATGGACACAAGTTGACATTCAGATGTAAAATGATGAATACAGTCATAAGGGACACATTTAAAATTGGTGCATTTTCTAGTTTTTGTTTAAAAGCGTGTCCTGGCACACGCCCTAGGAAATTTTATTCAGTTCCCCTTTCCTAGTCATGTCTGTTAATGGTCTATCAAGAGCTGCAAAATTGGCGACAAATTTCTTGTAAAAACCAACCAAACATAGGAAAGATCTTACATGTGTTTTAGTTTCTGTGCATCTCTGATTGCTCCTATTTTATCTGGGTGAGTTTTCAACTAGCCTAGTCCGCGTACAAAGATGTCCCAAGCATTCGAAGCAAAAATACCATATACTACATATGTTGGGTTTAGCTGTATGATTCGCAATTTGGAGTCTATTGAACAGATACCTTAATACCTTAAACAAACATATCATCTAAGAAACGGTTTTCCATACCGTTTAACAGTTTGCGCATGAGACGAACGCACAATGCACCGGCTTTTACTAAACTGAAAGGAAAGACATGACTTTGAACTAATAAAGTCCTTTGAGAGTTGCGAATGCCATTAATTCGCGGACATTATCAGCGATTGGTAAGGTCTAGTTTGGAAATTTATTAATGACCTGCCAACTTTGAAAATAAATCTCCCATATCTGACATTGGTTCTGCGTCCAACACGGTGATTTTGTTCAATTGCCCATAATCAATGCAAAAACGGTTCATCATGTCTTTCTTTGTACCAAACTGTACTATAGTTACCATTTCGTTAGAGACCGTCTTCTAACAAACATCGGAGCAACAAAGCGGCGCTACTTCGCTATTATTACCAGGCCAATATAATTATCTTAATACCTTAACCGTTAGTAGCATAGTGGGACACCCTACTACCAATGGAAATCCTAGTCAAGAAGGTCGTGGACAACTCTATAACCAAGGCACCCTACTACCAATGGAAATCCTAGTAAAAAAGGTCGTGGACAACTCTATAACCAAGGCACCCTACTACCAATGGAAATCTCAGTCAAAAATGTCGTGGACAACTCTATAACCAAGGCACCCTACTACCAATGGAAATCCTAGTCAAAAAGGTCGTGGGCAACTCTACGACCAAGGTTCTAAAATAATTCTATGCAACTTTACGACCTAGGGGAATTTAACATGGGGACTATTTGGGACTGTCTAGCGCCAAGTGAAAGCTGAAAGGTGTGTTGCCGTCATGGTACTGAAGATTGGTAACAAGTATTTCAACAATGGTAGGAACTGTTGTGCACTGGATTAACCTCAGTGGGGAGTATTGATATATAGGAACACGACAGGCGAGGATAAGTTTAACGACACATCCTTGACAGCAGATGACGATCCTCACAATAAGGGTTTGAACGACCGGCGAAAGAAAATCATGCAAGGACGTTGTTTAGAACTGTTAAATCGTTTGCATTTGAACATGCGGTTTCAAGAGAAGTATTTGCAGAACGGTGTAGATATTCGTTTGAGACTGAATTGTAGCAGTAATGCTTTCCATTTCATGTCTCATGTCAATGAATACAAAACCATTATTCACGAAGCCATTTATACGTGTGGAAGAAGTGTTAACTTTCATGGGAAATGACATCAGTCACACTTTGACCAGAACGACAGCCAAGTATCTGATGCGACGCGTGGAAGTAAAAACGTTTACCATTGCCACTGGACTCCGATCCATGATCGAAGATCATTTGTCACAAGGACAGTTACCCAAACGTTTATTCATTGATATCGTTAGCAATGCAGCCCCTCAACGGTGCCCACAATGAAAATCATTTCCAGTCTAAGCACTACACAGTATCAAATATCGAAGTCAGTCGCGATGACAAAACTTTGTGTACCCGACACTTCGAACCCAACTTTACCCAGAAGAATTTTTTGAGGTCGTTCTTGTCGCTGTATGAAGTCAAAGGACAGTTAGGAACCAACACGTCACGGTATTTCGTACGACGATTATGCAGGAGGTTACACTTTGATTTCACTCCAGACCAAGGCAGTGACGAGGCACATTTCCACCTTATAACATCCTGTCAACTGCGGATAGAATCGTTTGCAGATGCTATAGCCGAGACGGCGAATGTAATTCTGTATGCCGAATTCAATAATACCATATAATCAACAGTTTGAGAGAAGTCATTCTAGACTATTAGAAACTATGGAAGACCCGTATTCCCTTTGAAAAGTGGAGAATCGATGGAAATGGAACGGGAGGTTACATAGAAAGCAGAAACTCAAGACAAACAGGAAGAGGTAGTGATAATGAAGTCCAGATTGCCAGAACGTGAATAACATTTAGTCTCCTGTTTTGCCATACACTTGGCGGATACAATGAGAAAATTGATAAGGAAATATTGTTATGAATGTCAAAACGATCATCTCAGTCAAATGCAATATCGATAAATGTCTGATGATGAGTCAAGGAGAAAATTTGGACAAATATATGAACGAAGCTTGGAGTCTTATCTCAGAAGAAACCGTGTTACATCAGTGGTATAAAGGCTTGCGTGATCATTCCTCTACTCCACCGATTGCTTGATACATTAATCACATCGAAGCTCTCTCGGTTCAGAGTGAGCAGACGAAGCGAAGAAACGGTTACTTGTCAGACCTTTTCAGGCAAAAAGTCTGTATTGAATTGATAACGTATCATCACCTGTGGAGAAAAAAAACAAGACCACACAATGGATAGCTGGGAACATTATTACCTTTTAAACCACAGTTCATACACTGCTTCTCGGCATCATGTGGTGTGCTAAAGATGAACTACCTCATCCCAAACCCCAAACCTTCAAGCTTATGTCATCAATACGGACAACAGTCATCTCCCAGGAACCCATTGGATAGCTGTCTACTTTCCTAAAGAGGGTTGTGTGGAGTATCTTGATTCGTATGGCTTGCAACCTTTGGAAGACGACATCATTGACATTATGAGAATAAATGCTCAGACGACACAATTCAATAATGTGAAATTACAAGGCACATATTATATGGTGTGTGGACAATATTGTGTCTATTTTCTGCACCATCGAGGTCTTATATATTCTTTAGAACATTTAGTGACCTAATTAGATCGTCATTTTTCTACAAACAATGACAAAGCAGATCGATGGTTTTGTGACCATTTTGCTTATCTGTTGATTTTAGCTAGGCAACGTAGTGTACATCAATGGCCTAATGACTTTCATTCATGGAAATCTAGCTTCACGTCTTCACAACGTTGTCAACCATGACAAAAATAATGTGCTTGAAGAAACTGTGTTCAATGTTCGTAGTTAATGGTTAGTTGATTGTTATTTGAAATAAAAGAAGTGGTGTTGGGAAACAAAATGTCTATGTCGTTAGTTTTCAAAGTTTCATCCATATCCATGCTATTTGATTTCTTTCTATCACTCACCCTAATATTAACATTCTCACCCAACACAAAAGTCTAGGGATGTTTTCTATTGCGTCCACGCTTATATTATATAAAGAAAAATGTTCGTAAATATGGCTAACTATAATTGTCGCATCATCCAAAAAATGAGCAGACTAGAAAAAATTTGATTGAACTCCAAATGCACCTGGATCATGATTGGCAATTAATGCACGAGATGGTTATGGAAGCCATAGCCGAATAGAACAGGATAGAGAAGGAGGAGAATGAGAACAAGAAACAAGAAAAGGAGGACATGATTTTTTAAAAATATTTTACCTATGATGTGTGCAGTTTGTCAGATCACACCTGAGGTGAGGACACCTACACAACTAGACCCAGTAAGACATCCACATCCACAGACACGAAAATCACAACCTCATCCACGGTTCTGGTATACAGGAATAAAAGAATAACAGGCCTTCATTATCCATCAAACGGAAGATTGGTATAGTGAAGCAACTCAAGCTTGCTGCAAGGTTCCAAATACAAGTTTGCTGCAAGAATGCAAATATAAGCATGCGCAAGTCTGCTGCAATGTTACAAATACAAACTTGATGCAAGCTTTATAAATTAGCTTGTTGCATGCTTGCTGCAATGTTACAAATACAAGCTTGATGCAAGCTTTATAAATTAGCCTGTTGCATGCTTGCTGTGAGCGTTAAAACAAGCTTGCAATTTCGGTTTGGGTCTTTATTTCCAAGAACAACGGTGGATTGGGACAATGACTGGAGCAGTCATTGTGTGTGTGTGTGGGGGGGGGGGGCTATACCTCAATGGTGCCAACATTAGCCAGGTATATTTGGAGTTCAAAACACAAAACGGCTCTTCTCAGGGCTAACCAGATCTCTAGAAAAGAGACTTTTGAAATTGCCAATTGGTGTATAAATGGAGAGGTGTAATTATAAAGTCACTTTTTATTTATGTAGTAGTCTGTATACGTGTGTGTGTGTGCGCGTGTGTGATTTTCCTTCTACTTTTCCATGTGTGGATAGTATATTGTGTGGTGTTTGATATTTCAGGTGTGATTTGTTTTCTCCTTCCCTTCTATGTAGATTGTGTGGTTTGTGATAGTAGATGAAATGTGATTTTTGATAGTATATATGTGTAGTTTGTTTTACCTCACTTCTATGTGGATATTAGATTGTGTGGCTTGTTTAACCTCACTTCTATGTGGATATTAGATTGTGTGGTTTGTTTAACCTCACTTCTATGTGGATATTAGATTGTGTGGTTCGTTTAACCTCACTTCTATGTGGATATTAGATTGTGTGGTTTGTTTAACCTCACTTCTGTGTGAATAGTAGATATGTGATTTTTGATAGTATATATGTGGTTTGTTTTACCTCACTTCTATGAAGATATTAGATTGTGTGATTTGTTTAACCTCACTTCGGTGTGAATAGCAGATTGTGTAGTTTGTTGTCCCAACCTTCTGTGTGGAAAATATATTGCGTGGCTTTTGATAGTATATGTGTGGTTTCTTTTACCTCACTTCTATATGCATAGTAGATTGTTTGGTTTGTTTTACCTCACTTCTGTGTGGATAAATCATTTACGATTTTTGATAGTACATGTATAGCTTGTTTTCCCTCTCTTCTGTGCAGATAGTAGATTGTGTGGATTTTGATAATATATGTGTGGTTTGTTTTTCTCCATCCTATCTGTGTTGATAGTAGTTCATATGTGAAGTGATTTTGAGAGATGTTTTCCTTCATGTCCATGCCAGAATGTCATATAGTCAATTGTACGTCATTCATGCCATTCAACTTTGAATACATCAAGATGGCCATCAAGTTATTCAACGAACTCAGACACAGTTGGTTTTGGTTAAAGGATGTGACTTATGAGGTGGAAAAGCTTGAGAAATCGAAATATCCATTTAGCCTAGTCTTAAAGTGGCGAGAAATCTAGAAGGTATGCTAAAGGAGGAAGTGGAAAAGTTAAGAAAATGTATTACGCCATAATATGTGAAAGTGTGAAGTTTAAAGGAGGCACTTGACAATGTCTTCCAAGTTAG
Source organism: Unio pictorum (assembly GCA_030141615.1). Classification (NCBI taxonomy): domain Eukaryota; kingdom Metazoa; phylum Mollusca; class Bivalvia; order Unionida; family Unionidae; genus Unio; species Unio pictorum. The sequence goes on along the minus strand of JARLTB010000239.1, from coordinate 1,339,771 downwards.
GTAAATTCTAGAAGATGTGTTGTTTTTGGACAGAGTGATCTTTTGTAAAGTGGGGGTTAGACATGATAAAAGAAGCTGAAGACAAGATAAGCAATGTACTGAAAGAGGAGGTCAAGAAGATAAAAGATACCTGGGCATTGAAAGATATATATATATATATATATATATATATATATATATATATATATATATATATATGAATATATATATATATATATATATATATATATATATATATATATATATATAGACATATATATATATATATATATATATATATATATATATATAACTCAATGCAAGAAAGAAAAGTATACATACAGAAAGATCAATATGTTGATGGATGAATGGAGAGAAAAAAAATGCAAGAAGAACTGACATAGATAATTATAAGTCAAAAGAACACAAATCGATATGTTGATTGTATAACTAAATATATCCAAGGAAGAATGGAACAAAGCATCTTTTTTACATCCTATAAAACATCTGCTTTAGCACATTGCATAATGCAGTAAAGATCTGACAGATAATCAGAAGTCAAAAGAACACAAATCAATATGTAGATTGTATAACTAAATATATCCAAGGGAGAATGGAACAAAGCATCTTTTTTACATCCTATAAAACATCTGCTTTAGCACATTGCATAAACACTGACAAAACATTGAATATCCCTGCCAAGGGCTTGTTTTAAAATTGTCCTGTCAAGGCAAAGTTTTAAAATGTTCCTGTGAAGGCTGGGTTTTTCATTGCTTCTGCCAAGAATATTTTTAGATCCATCCTGCCAAGACTGGGCTTTAAGATGCTCCTGCCAAGGCAGGATATTTTATTACTCCTGCCAAGGCTCATTTTTATTCATTGTGTTTCTCATCCTTGTTTTAGATATTTCCTGCCAAGGCTGGGTTTTAGGGTTTCAAAGGAACAATACAAAAGAACAAAAATACAGTCTGCAAGTCAGGTTATTTTATTCTTCAGCACAAATCACAACTTATCTGTAAAATGAACAGGTAAAATATTTTATAAAATGAATGAATATATACACACATAATAATATTTTCCTTTACTGTACAGTTCTCTTAAAGGCAAGTGAATTGAAATAATAATTCCAAATTATCATGAATGTGGGTTTCAGCAATTATCATGTATCTGGGTAATATATGAAATTAATATGAATGTTGAAATCTCCAATTATCATGAATGTGGGTATTTGGAGTTTTCATTATTATGGGCATATACACATATCATGAATATGAGTATATGCAAGAATCATGAATGTGGGTATACACAATTATCATGAATGTGGGCATATGGAGTTCTCATTAGTAGCATGGGCACATATCATGAATATGAGTATATGCAAGAATCATGAATGTGGGTATATACAATCATCATGAATGGGTATATACAATTATCATGAATGTGGGTGTATACACAATTATCATCAATGTGGGCATATGCATCAGCCGACTAATTAGTACCTAAACTAAACTCCATATCAATGTAAGTAGTGACGTTATAATTATATATTACTTTACACTTGAAATCAAACTATTATACAGATCACACACACCAGACTGGCATGTTGAATGCCTTCTATACAGACACTAGTAGAGCATAGATGACTGTCAATTTCACATACACCAGACCCATGTTCAATGTCTTCTATATAGGCACTAGTATGGCCTGGATGAATGTCAATTTCCCATTCACCAGACCCATGTTGAATGTATTATATATAGTCAATGGTGGGACCTGGATGCCTGTTATTTTCACAGACACCATACCCATGTTCAATGTCTTCTATACAGACACTAGTAGGGTCTGGATGCCTGTCAATTTTACATAATCCATACCTTTGTTGAACTGTTTCTATGTAGACACTAGTAGGCATAGATGACTGTCAATTTCAAATACTGCAAAGGATCTCAGACAAAACAATATAAATCTTCATGGTCATAATGCAAAACTCAAAAATGTTTCCATGATCATTGTAGCTGCATAAGGACATCTTATGTGGTCTGAATAATTTAATTTCTACAGTACTGCAATTCCACGTTATAGATTATATCTACTTTAGGGTCGGGTATGAACAGTTTCTAAGTGATGGTCAAGGGCCAGTCCCTGGATGGTAGAGAGGGGACTCTAAATACCAATTATGTCTAGCATATTTCTATGCACGCTATATAACATTAACATTTAACTGCACTATGTCTAGCATATTTCTATACACCTATATAACACTTACCTGCAACCATGTCAGGCATATTTCTATACCTATTATATAACCATAACCCTGAACTGTTATTATGTCTAACAAATTTCTATACACTCTGTTTAACTACAATATTACTGTATGTATAAACTGTACATTGTATATAGCCATAACAGAACTACCATTATGTCTAGCATATTTCTATATCCCAATATAAAAAACACCTAACTGCCACTGTCTAGCATATTTCTATATCATATAACAATAACACTAAATTGCTACTGTCTAGCATATTTCTATACACATTATATAACTATAACACTAACTATGATAATACAGTGTGTCTAGCCTGTACGCTGTAAAACACTATAACAGAACTGCCACAGTATGTCTAGCATATTTATATACACACTATAACAATATCATTGAACTGCCATTACCTAGCGTATTTCTATACACTCTATTTAACTATAGTCTTGAACTGTCACTATGTCTAGCATATGTCTATACACTCAACATTGCACTGGACTGCCAGAGTATATCTAGCATATTTCTAAACACTCTATATAACACAGCAACTATAACAAAATCATACTGATAGTGTCAGGTTATTTCAAACTCAATAATCAAACACATAATGTTAGGAATCTTATACACAGTTCATTCCAAACTCAATCATTAATCACATAATGTTAGAAATCTTATGCACAGCTCATTCCAAACTCAATCATCAAACACATAATGTTAGGAATCTTATACACAGTTCATTTCAAACTCAAATCTTATACACAGTTCATTTCAAACTCAATTATCAAACACATAATGTTAGGGATTATAAACACACAGTTCATTCCAAGCTCAATAATCAAACACAATGTTTGGGATCTTATGCACACAGTTCACTCCAAAGTCAATAATCAACACATAATCTCAGCTGTTCTGATTTTCCTTTTAAAAACTGCAAGCACATGTACGTTTTGATTTGTTTTACTGAGACGTTCTTTATTTAAAAGGTATGTATATTTGTGACTTACAAACCTGATATTCTTCTCAGTTTAATTTAATTATGCTGACATATATGTTTTAGTCAAATGCAGTTTGTAAATGCCTTTACTGTGATGGGATAATACTTCAACACATTTCAATGCCTCATATTGTCTGGGACTCTTCCTTAAAGTGTGATTACATTATGACTCATTCTTTATTCCTTCAGGTTGCTCCTTGTCCTGAGGGACATCCATGTTTACGACTCACTTGCTGATGACTTTTTATTTGATTCCAGTGCTTGTAGTCTTGTTGTCACATTCTGTAACTCATCCTTAACTGATTCTAACCCATCCTTAACTAATTCTATCGTGTCAAACCATGTTTTGAGTATATCCAGGTAGGATCCAGCAGGGATTGCTGAAACTTTAGTTCGCTGAATTTCCTGCAATATCTTAGCCTCAAAAGCAGTGTCCCCACACTGTTGGCTTAGAGTTGTCAATACTGAGCTGATGTCATTCCAGTAAGTCTGGAAGTAATTGGCACTAATCTGGCATGACTTAGCATGACCATACAGTTTGTTTCTCTCTTCTCGTAGTCTTTTAATCATGTCCTTTTCTTGCTGACTCAGAGTTGGGACAATGTTCTGGAAGAGTGCGGACAGCAGGGTGATATCATAGTCATCTAGGTTGGAATCAGCACAATTTGGTGGAAACATGATGTCCATCTGGGATTTGTTGAATACCCTTCTAAGACTGTTGATCGTACTCATGTTTTTGGCCAGATAGTTATCCAGAGTGCAGGTGGGGGTGACTGTGTGATGCCTTAAAAGTTGTCTCAGTACCCTGGATCCGACATCAACTAGAAGATATGCAATGCACATGAACCTGTCAGTGTCACTGGTTGGTGGTGATGGCATTGCACCAGCAGATGCTGAAAGACAGATAATTGTAGAATAAATCAGTACTTCGAAACACGTTCTTAAATTAAACATATTATTCATAAATGCTATCACACAACTTGGAGTTGTACTGAATGTACTGGCACTGTGTTTTACATAAAATCACTTTTATGCATGGATCTGATTCATTAGCTACTTATGATTAGTGTAGAGCTTAATGATACAAAGGACTGACTTATTTACAATTAATCGGGCTAGAAAGGGTTGTAGATCTGTGTTGAAAATACACACACACACACACACACACACACACACACACACACACACACACATAAACAATCCAGGTATGCTTAAAATCCAGACAAAACTATGGCTTCCAGAGTGGAAGATAGCTCAATTAGATACAAAATCACCTAATTAATATATAGAATAACAACATATGATACATATTTCCATATCAACATAACTGATTAAAACTTTTGTATACATTTTCCATGTCATCTAAACTGTCTATAATTTATTATTACTTTTTCCATATCAACTAAATTGATTATAATTATATTATACAGCTTGCTAAAACTAAACTATGAACTATATAAGATAAAATATTTGTTGATTATTGTTGCATTTATTCAAATTAACTCAGTACAGACATAACACTTTTTGAATTTTATATTGTATCAAAATTAAACCTAGCAACAAAGGAGATATTTACTGTCCCTTTTTGAAATATACCTGTGAATCAATGTCAGCAGCAAAGAGGGTAGACAGACTGAAACTATTTCAGACAAACCGAAACTATTTCAGACAAAAAAATGAGGGTGAACAGACAGAAACTATTTCAGACAAACCGAAACTATTTCAGACAAAAAAAAGAGAGCGATGAATGGTTTCGGTTTCTCACGCTACGGAGACAAAGTCTCCAGACAGACCCGTTGCCGATTGCACTGTGGAGACAAATTGTTTCGGTGTTATGGTAAAAGTCTTTAAGATTTCACAAACAGACTGATTTGTAAAATCTCTCCTCGTAACTCAATCAAATTATGGATTGGTCATTCAGTTTGAAATTAGTTCTTGTTAATGAATCATTATGACATCTCATATAGACCGAATTAGTTGGATCTTCAATTATTAGAAATCCGGGTGGAGCCGTTGGTGCAAATGAATATAAAATATACCCTTATTAGGTTTGATCTGATCTTTTGAGATTTATTTGGTAACTTCCTTCGATAGCATCACATACTAGATTTATTGCAATCACCGAGGATATATTCACATTTTGTGGAGCAACATGCCTACCACCATCATCTAGGTCATTATTATGTTTGAGAATAGTTGTTTGTTGTTGTGATATTTTTTTCCATGCGTCGTGAATCTTTTTAAAACCATCATCTATGGCATCGTTGAGTTTTTTCTTTAGTTTGGGTACGACATATCCTGGAAATTTAAATGTAGGAATATCTTCTACGCGTATATTATACTTTGCTGCAAACTCTGTTCTATTTTTAGCACTATTGCCAGCTAAGATATATTGAACAAGTTGCAAATTTAATTCATCCGTGTCGGCGATAATTTTGTTACATATTTCCGTATATTTGATGACTTTATCTCGTTAGGGTGGAATTGTACTAATTTCTGTTTTAAGTTTATTTTTAAATGTTTCAAAACTTTCATTCATTCTTGTGATTTGTCTGGTAACATCTTGTTCATATATTTAATAATATCGCTCATCTTTGGCTCTTTTTCATGCAAAATAAGTACCAAAAATATGATCTACTGGTATGTAATATTTTATTTCCCTAATTCGATATCTATGCTCCTTATCATAACCATGATAATCCTCCTTCGAGGAAATATAATCAGAATTTTGTGGCTCAGGTAGTGAAGTTTTTTCAGGCCATCCTAGCACGGTTCTTATCGAACTCTGATAGATGTCTACGGCATACCCGGATGAGTTTATCTCAATCACAGATGATAGTGTTGGTTCATGAACTGTAATAGCGATTTTCGATTTTTTTCCAGTAATGGATTTTATTCTACGCTGAAGTTCATTACTCATCTGTTCGATTTGGTAAGATCCAGATGGTAGAGAAACAAAGTTCCAGTCTGGAGTTCTGTCTTGTTTATTTTTACTCGCAAACACCAGGGAATTATTTGGTTGTTGACCAACGAATGGTACTGATCTACTATTAGGCCAACTGTGATATACTCGTAATTTTGCCAGTGCTCTCTTTAACGGGAATCGCAGTGGGAAAATTGACACTGAATTTAGGATTGGTTGAGGTTATTGAGATCATGGTTGTCTTTTCCGGTGTTGTGTTTGTCGCTATTTGTAGAAGTAATTCCGTTGTCGACATTGACATTATTATTACTGCATTATCTAATTTTTATGCTGTGCTGTGGTATATACTCATCATCGCGGAGAATCCGGTATCTCATATTGTTGTGTCATCGAGACTAGATGATATCAGCGACGACAATTGGGAATACGCAGTTGATGCAATATGTAATTTAATTATATGCTCGTGTAGTTTATTTTGACTGCATGTCGATATTTTTTTTGGTGATGATGCTAAGAATTCCTGTAATTGTTGTCGCCGATGACACACACATTGTGATAACTACAGGAGCCAGTACTGTTATCGCTGATAACAATATACCAGTTCCAGCAATTACGATTGAAACCGAATACACAATAACGTCGATGCTGGTAATTTGCATGCGGTATTTTTTTTTATTTTTATTGTATACTCGTCAATAAGAGTTTTTAGCTTTTTCTGAAAATCACGAACTTGATCATATCGATATTGTTGGACATTCATTATATTATTTACTTAAATCAATTACAAATTCGACATAAACCGTAAATGACGCTGATGCTAAATTACCACTAAGGGTTTTTTTTTTGTAAATGTTTCACTGGATCCCTTATCTATTATTGCACTTGCAGTATTCACACCAGTAGAAGTCCTAGTTTATACGTTAAATTGCAACGGTGAAATCAGAGTCGGTCTATAAATACCCTTAACATCTGCAGACACTCCAATGATGTTATTTTGAGGAGTCCATGTGAAGGAGCTATGATGTATCGAGTATACGGTATTGATATTTTGTTTATGTGGTATTTTGATTTTATCAAGCAGGGTCACGATATTTTTAAAATCACTAACAATATTATCATTTGTTTGTTTAATCATATCGATATTTTTTTTTTAATATCTGAAGGTAACATTCAGACTACTGGTGGTTCTCAAAAGAAATCATCTATTTTTCTAAAATTCTTACGGAGACTCATAAACATATTTTCATGAACATCATACTCAGCTCGCAGCGTCGATAGTTCATCATCTGTGGTTTTATGCTCAACTTGCAACATCAATAGTTTATTACCTACGTCATCTATATACTTTTTTGTCACAGCATCAGTATCCAGTGTTGGATCACCAAGTGTGGTTATTTTATTAGAGTTCATATCGAGAACTCATGTCATTGAGTCGCCTGATTTTTTTTTACTCGACTGTTAATACTATCTATCGCAGTTGGTAAAAGAACTCCTGGTTTAATCTTACCAGTGGAATCAAACACCGCTAGGGAATTTTCGATCACTCCATTTATTTTAACAAGAATATCATTCAAGGAGACATTATTGGTTTTCAATTTACCCTGTTTATCTTGAAATACGACTATTTCATTTGGATCAACACTTGCGAGGTGTAACATCACGGATATTTCATCTTCGATTATTTTTTTTTACTTCTTTGGTTGCAGGTATTTCACCAGTGGGTTTTCCTAGGCTTGAAAGAGATCTTCCCCAAATAACAACCATTATATTCTAAGATCTCTCTAAAAAGCGATTACTCGTATATTCGTGTACGGTTTTATGGGGTGGTTTTCCCGATGATGAAATAGCGTCTAGGACATTTAATACTTCTATGCCGCATATTGATGGGTCGGTCATTTTCTGTGTTGGTAGCATGGAATACCAGATAGGAATTTGTAAGTGGTGTAAATAACTAACCCATATTAATCGAAATAAACAATCACACGCGATTCAATTTTGTTTGGTTGTCGTGGTAATTGATCTCTCATAAAAACACTTCTTGAGTTTTTTATCGCTAGTTTTTAGCATCATCGAGTAAATCAAAATTTGACATGGAACCTTCGGTTCTCGAGTTTGTAAACTGTTCCTAGTCTCAGGCGTTTTCCGCTGTACCATGAATATGGAGTTCCCTGTAGTCTTAGACCCTTTCCTTTTTTTTCATATCCTCACTTTGTTTGGTTCATATGATTGCGCAATACAGGTACTGCTTTGGCACCAAGATCTCCAGCAGCTCCTAACACAGCGGCTTTACCAGCTGCTATTAATGCTGGAATAGCAGCGAGAAGTGGAAAGACACCACCTGATTTTATCATATTTTTGATCGCAGCCGCAGAGAGTGACTTGAACGCCCTTTCTATCCTTGATAGCATCATTGAAGTGTTTTATCTGACGAGTTGTCAATGATAGTTTATTCTGACCACCAGACATCTGATTGTGTTTTAGCGATATCATAGTTCCACATGTTTTTAGCTGATTCCGATTGCAATTTTTTTATTTGACCTTTAGTTAACGTAACACTAACATGAATGTACGACATTTTATTTAATAACAGATTGATCTAATTGTCTACATATTTTTGGAAAACACTACATGTTTTCTACTGGCGCATCAACTATTCTCATCCATCCACCTACAACTTCGAGTAGCAATGATTTGTCACTGAAAATGACAGCAATTGCTCTGTAATTAGTACCACCAGGAGGGTTTACACGAGCTCGGAAATGTATGTCAACGACGGATTGTCTGGTCAAGTCAAGATGTTCCAACGAAAAGTAGTAGATGGGATATTGATTTTTAAAATGCAATTGTGATATTTGCAGACCAGTATCTACATTATTATCATGTTCCATAAATGTCAGCAAACGATGATACACATGTGCTATTTGGTTTTGTCCTTAATTAAGTAATATATCCTCAGATGGTTGTTGTTGACCGTTTATCCTCAACGAGACTTCATTAACACCGAGTTGATCAAATATCATATGGCTGCGTGTTTGGTCATTTAATCGTGCAGTATTCTGTAACGCAACAAATATGTGTCTCGGCGCAGCAACGCCTTGTTCTGATGCCATGTGTCATGTAAATACACCATTAATATTAGTCTCAATAGTATCCGTGGTCATTGTTAGCCATGATAGCAATGATTTTCCTCCATGATCCATAAATGATATTAATTTTTCTTCTGCGGTGATTGATGGAGTCATTACTGGCATCCACAAAGAGAGTTTTGTTATATTTACTTTACCAGCATCAACACCAGCACCACGCCAGATTGCATTATTATCATCAGTATTTCGCACGAGTACTACTGTATGTTTCGCTCCATAGATAACTTTTCTAACATTTCTGCAGAATCCAAATATATGAGATAGTGGAATCGCGCATGAAAATAATCTACGCTGTTCTTGCAACATTGCTACGCGTGTTGCAAACCCTAGGTTGTAATTAGGATTAATATCTATGACATCAAAAGAGGAAGCTGGTCTTTTATATCCGGCTGGTGCTGGATCAACTGCGGTATCTCGTGTTGCCTTTACCCTAGAATACTCAATGTGTTCAGCGTGATCAGTAATATCCTTAGAGAACATCATCGACGGACATGCTGATCTTGTATAATCATCAGAATATCTTGCTAACCCCACTATTATTGTGGCAACATCAACATCATGTTCTATAGATTCAATCTCTCTTCCATCAATCATATATCTAGCGCTGTTAAATAGCACCATGATACCATTATTGACAAAAGCAACTCGTACATTTGGGTTATCTGCATATGGCGCATTAGCATCAAAATTTGTTACGAGTTCTCCTTCTACTTCGATAAATGCTCCAGCAGGTAGAAAGTATTTGCTGGTATCCTGTACCTGAAGTTCGATTCTTGATCGACTATTTGTTTGTATTGTGTTACAAGAATAATACTGATAATCACGTACAGAATCATCCTTGGGTACTGGGACATCTAAATCAAACGCTGCGTTAGGTGACGATTTGAACATTTTATTATATATTTCTTGATCTAAATCGCGATCTCACTCGGGATTTTAAACCACTTCCCGCTATCATGTTTGCAGTAATATTTCCCTGAGTGTCATATCCATCATTGTTCAGAAATGCTATTTTTTGATCCACTGCATTATTTATTATTTTGTTAATACTCGCAGGCATAATTTCCGTAGATGTTAGTGGTCTCATTGATTTTGTCATCAATGACGAAGTCATTGATGGTTTCTTTCTTAGCCGAACTAACGCTTGTAGTTTTTTTTTAGCCGCGGCAAATGCTTTCCCGGCATCATCGCCAACAGTGCTAATACCCTTATCATGAATAACATCAATAGCTTTCATTGATAACTGTTTTGCGATTGGTGCTATATTTGGAGCCATTCTTGTAAATAACTCTGCAATGGTATTGCTGAGACCATCTCCATAGTACGATCTATAAACAGACAATCGTGAGTTTACTACATAGGTCATGGTTGGTTTATTGTGGTTGATGCGTATGATCACCTTATTTAAATGCTATTTTTCTAATCGATTTCCCACCTTTGGATTTTCAACAAAATGTCACAGATAAAGTCATCAAATTAGTCACCGTGATAACCGTCTGTTAGCTCATCAATAGATTCTCTATATACACTAATATCCATGATACCACCATCAAATAGTCGTCTGCAGATATCAGCTGCCAATTAATTATTTCCAGTGAGTTATTTCCAGCTCGTTTCCCTCCTATGAGAACTTCTAATCGTGATATATTCCCAAGAATACTACTAGAACAACGAACTAGACCAGTACCTGAAATACCCCTTGGATATCCCTTCGCGAATTTTTCAGTTGTACCAGTTGCACCCTGCAAAGAGGATTGTCATATATTAAAAAGTTTTGATTGTTCTGGCATTCTGAGAAATCCAGGATCTGATTGTTTCATAAGATCATTATATGTTTCATCTTTATTTGATGCCTTATATACACCTGTAACACATGATATAATCCATTATACCATGATTGTTTACTCTTGGCGATATAATCAGGTTCAATATATTTTTTCTTTTGATGAAAACTCCTAACAATAAATGTAGCAAATTCTTTAGTAGTTTTAAATCTCATATTTTTTATTTCATCAAATTTACCCGGAAGAAATTTATTATTGAATGCAACTCGTTCAGTAGTATCACTTTCTTGTTCTTGTTCAGGTTGTTCTTGTTCAATATCACCCTCTTTTTGTTGTTCCTCACCTTCCTGTTCTTCTTCAACAATATCACCCTCTTGTTGTTGTTCCTGTTGAGGTCGTGCAGTAGCTATTGTATCACCAGGAAGTGTTTTTAAAGACTTTTTTGTTTGCTGGGATCTCTTTGCTATTGTTCAAATACAGGAAGAAGGGGTGTTTCCCCTCGTTGTTCCTCAGGAATATCTCCCTATGGCTTTTTCAGTTGTTGATACGACTTTCCCGGTTGCTGTAGTAACAGGTTTAAATAATTTTTCAGTGTCCATTGTAAATCCAGTTTCAAATTCTTGCCTTGCTTGTAGCTTATTTCTAACAGAGTCACCAACCGGAATAAATCTCTTTATTGCAGATAATCGTTCGCGTGCTAATTTAGTTGATAAAGCTTTCCCTACCATTATAAACTAATATATCATCTAAATTGTAAGTGAAAAATCAATAGATGCTCACCAACCCACCCCAAATTCTAAGGACAGGTATGATAGTGTTTTTCATTACTTCATTGGTCAGTAATTTATCACCGCGACAAGGGTCTCTGTGCAAAAAAATAACACTATCATACCTGTCTTTTGAATTTATAAATGGGGCCTATACATTTTCAACTCATACATTTTGTCAAAAGGACTTTATTGTATGTGGATTACTCATACTTTCAAACAGCGTAGGAGCGGAGTGTACATAAAGTATTAGTGTTCTATGATATTTGATTTGTTAATGGCCGACTTAAAATCTTCGATTTTTAAACTCGGATTGATAAAATAATGGCTCTATGTCTGCTGGCGAAAGTGTGGAAACTTACAATTATATAGGAAATCCGCACTTTCGCCATTTTGCACTCGGATATTGTTGACACATCTCAGATTCATAAAGAAATTTTTCACTGTGTTGGGGTAGCCGAGAGGGGAAAGTGATGCTCATTCAGTATACTATTTTGCCTGATATCCCTAATTGTTTTGATTTTTGAGTTAATTGTGCGCTTGACTTGATACTGGTGACCCAATTCGGCCCTGATCTTTTTGACCACTGTGAATAACGGGATAAATATGTTTACATCGTTACAAAATGCAAGTAAATCATTTACCGCATGCTGAATTCGTTTAAAGGAACGCGTACTGTTTTGGTAACACATACTTATTATTCTGAGCGCAATCATCGTTATCTTGAAAATCAGAAAGAATCTGATTACAATCTAATTTATCTGACAACTGTATTTTTGGATTTTTAAAATTCGAAGTCTCATTTAGAATGTCATTTATATTTTCGAAATTCATTATATGAGATTTATATATCTAATACAAAAAGACTAGGGGTCAATTTTGACCCGTTTTTCATATTTGATATATAGAACACATAGCCTTTACCTCTGTTTTAGAGAAGGTGTTAGGCACATAGACAATACAATAGCCTTTACCTGTGTTTTAGAGAAGGTATGTAGGCTCACAGACAATACAATTGCCTTTACCTCTGTTTTAGAGAAGGTACATAGGCACATAGACAATACAATAGCCTTTACCCCTGTTTTAGAGAAGGTGTGTAGGCACATATCAGATTACCTAACCAGTCATGACAACAGTTTAGCCAAATCCGATGAATGACGACAGACAATCATATTACCCAACCTGTCACAACAACAGTTTAGTGAAATCCAGTAAGGCTTGGTTGAAATCCTTTCGGGTTTTAATGAAACATTATTTACAAATGATATGATATATGATATTGACAAGAGTTGCATACACAATACAAATACGACAATACAATACAATACAATACAAATAGGACAATACAATACACAAGGGGCTGAATCTACATTTAATTGAAACCACCATACACGCAACAAAATCACCCAGGGTTTAATGCAAAAACATATTCACACCGTGTGACGGTGTGTGACGTAGGGTGTTTCATTTGAATTTTTAATGGCATAAAGCCCCAATTATATTGAAAAACCATCAAAAACGTTACCGTCGACAATAATGCCTGCCACGAGATTCGAATGCTGGGCCTCGTGACAAGATCCCAACCGCGTAAGGAATACGCTAAATGTCGATATCTACAGGTATATAATTTTGAATATAATATATAGCTAAATTTCTGTATATGTCGTAAAGAATTTAACGAATTAAAAACATAACAGTGTTTACTGTAGATGAAAATCAAAGATGAATCATTGATGAAAATCGTAGTTAAAAATCAGACGAAATTATAAATTTCTAGTCAAACCAACACAAAAAAGCCATTCAGTCAGACCATGAGTCATTGAAAAATCCCATTGAGATCCGTGATTACAACAAAAGAGTTATCTCTGTTTCAGAAACCACACATACAAGCCCACATGGGTTATTCCCCTTAATGTTACATATAACAGTACAAAATGGAATTTAAATGTAAACTAATTGAATTCTATGTTCAGTTCGTTTGGATTGTGTGGATTTAGTGATATTCTCTGCAACATATCGTACCGAGGTTCTACAAATACTGAAATACTTTCCAGCCTCATTCATTTATTGAAATATTCTTTCTTCATTAGTTGCTGTATTTAAAGATTTCAAACGCATTTTTCCAATTGAAGTACCAGTCCCCCCACGCTTGGTATTCTCACTCTGAGTAATAACTCGTAGACTATCCAATTTGTTATTTTGGAGACATCCATCAATATGATCAATCACAAAACCATCCGGGATTTCTCCACACTTCATGGACGAATCTGTGACAATAATAATTTTTCCCTCCAGCATTAAATCTGAGACATCCCATACCATTGTCAAACCCTAATGGTTTCTTCACTCTGCGATGTCTGCCAATACCGGCACGAGATGCTTCATAATTGGTAATCACGGGATGTTGTTAAAATTCTTGGTTCATTCATATTCAATATATTATTTGTCTAATTCATTTTTTGGTTTAATTATTACTTGAGAATCTATTAGTATAGTCTTGAGGTGTTCTTATGATGTTTTCCTTGACAGAGCCAATGTCATTGAAGGAATCTTTGATGGAGTTTTTAACGGAATCTTTGATGGAATCTTTAACTCATTTATCATAATAGCGTTTAAGCTCTCTGTATCGCTTACCACCGCAACTGAAACACAACTGCGATTTACCCTGAACACCTACCCCACATCGTATACAAGGTAAGGGGCCTAAACTCCCCCGCCATATGCTTTGTGAGTGATATCCACAGAACTAATTTCTGCATGATTTGTTACAAGTGGTTACAGATCTTACCATAAGCTATTTGCAATGATTCATTATATAATAATTCATTATTTAAATACTTGTTTTAATTATAATATGGAGGAGTTCGAGAGATTATCGAAATTTATGCCTTGGAAAAATGCTAAATTCAATCTTGATTGAGTATCCACTGATGTATCCAAGGGTCTAATAAGTGATAAAAGCATGATAGGTAAAATCCATGAGGCATTTAATGAATTCAAGCGCGATGGAGCATCTCACTATTGGTCAACATTTTGAATTGATGGTGGTGTTGATGCTACCATGAACGATAAAAGAGCAGCAGTGAACTCACATCTTGACCATAGAAAGTATTTTTTTTTAGAGTGAAATTCATTATCCGTTCAGAAACGGGAAATTGGATTATACGCAACAAATTTGAACCCATCCTGAAAAATAAAAGAACTGTTACTGTGAGTCAGGATTCCAAACCAGGAACGCTGACTGGGATTGACAAACCGTATTACGAGAGAGCTTATCCTGTAACCGCGGTTGTTTATGGGATCTATCCGATAACTGACAAACCGAGTATTGAGAAACTAAACCCAATAATCATTCGTTGTTGCATTGTGTAGCAGAACGAATAATAGAGCATTTTACAAATGCATTGCGTGGAAACAAATTAAGAGATCTAAGACGCAAAAAATAAACGAATGGGGTTTAACAGTCCGGGAGAATGGGCAACAATTCAAAATGTAGCTAAATTAGAAAAGATTACTAAAATTTCCAATAACAGTAGTGACAGTATCAGGCGGGATATTATATGAATCGAAATATAAATCGAGAGGATCTCCAATCAAAATTATTGACCATAATGCACACACTTGGACCTCCGCGGTAACAATATTTCCGCGGGATAAAACTATAAAATATCTACCCGTGGAATTCTCAGGGGGGCGGGGAGAATTCTCTGAGGAGAAATTATTTGATTTTATTTATCAGTCAAGTAGAAACGATCCTGTGCCAGTGTGTTTATTTCCGAGTTTTGAAAACGAAGAGGATAAATTCGACCAACAAACTGTTTTACAATTTCGTCAGTTGCAGCTCATTTCGTGAGAAAGAAAAATCTATGGAAACCAATAAGAGCTGAATTGCTCTCAGATATACAGTCAAGCTGCGTCGAATATGGCCATAGTGGATTATGTAATACCAAATATGACCCCAAAGTGTTATTTCGGTTGATATGATTGCGTGTTATCCAGGGAGTTTTCTCTGGTATGGAGAAAATGCTGGGTATCTTAAAAAATTTGGGCATCCTACACATGAAATGACCCATATTGCGATTGATGGGCCACTGCCTGATTTGGATCTAACCGTATTTTCTCGTGTGGTATCATTCAAAATTGCTAAGGGTTTTCATCCATGCTGTTATATTTGGTTTGGTAGACACATCTCTGAAAAACACTGGATGCCAATAGTGTTATTGGTATGATTGACTCTAAAATACTGATATCGCTTATTGTCAGTGAAGCAATTATATCATATCGAGAAAAAAAAATGAAGTCTGGTTACCACAACCCGATAGTCTAGACAGTATAATCAGCGAAAACAAAAAACAATTTCCTTTGCTCGACGAAGAATATATCGTGAAATGGTCCAAAGAGATCTATGAAGTTAGAAATAAACACGCAAAAGATCTCGTTAGAAGAATAATTGGTAAATTCACCCAGGGTGGAAAATACGACCACAAACGGTATTCTTCATGACTAATTATATATGATGTTGAATACGATTTTATAATCGCAGATGCAACATCCAAGGGTATATATGTCAGTTGTAAAGACGCTTTCTTGTCCGATGGAACAAACTTCAGTACCATTGTTACTTACAACGACGGAGATAATCCTCAATATACTTACTTAAGGGCGTCTATGCTTTTATCAATATGCTATCGATGATAAATAGATTTCCTGAATTTGCGGTCAGGGTAGCCATTGGTTCATTTTATACAGACGTAAAATATAAAGAAACAGTGGCTGAATTTACAAATTCCGACGAGTGATGGGGATCAAGAAGAATTAAAAAGGAAATACTGCGTGATTATTCTAAATCATCAGATGTTACAATTGAAAACAATTACTTGAAAAATAATCAGATATCTAATGCAGCTTCGATATCTGATCCAATATGTATATATAAAACCAGTTTCCTAAACGGCTGTGGTGGGTCAGGGAAGACGACTCGTGAGATTGAATTATTTCGAGGGAAATCAAACACGACTGTGCTTACACCAATACACAGACTTGCAAGAGAGATGAAACAGCGATGAATTAATGCTTGCACTTATCACCTTTTCTTTCGATGGAAATGTGACGAATGGACTTCTGATTGAATGGGCGAGAAATATATTCCTGAAATCATCATTTGGGATGAGATATGCACAGTGTCGTTAGATGTATTACAAAAGTTTCTCGATTGGTTATTGCTAGCGAATACAAAAGTGATAATTTGTGGTGATCATGGTCAACCACCATCATTTGTTGGTTTATCTCCGCATAATTGGTTGAAGAATTTTGTAGACAATTATGAAGAAATTAGTATGATCATAGATCACTTGATAATGGATTTTGCGAGTTCAAGAAATAAATCAGATTGCAACCAGATAGAATCCAGTGTAAAATAGCGCGTGAGATAATTTCAGAAACACCATTAAATGATTTCTGAGAAGCGTGGAGACCAAACATTTGATAGTGGCAAGTAGAAAGATGGTCAGAGACACACTTCAGATGAAGTTATTTAACACGCATCAAGAAAAATTTGCAACACTTCCAGTGCCGTTGTGTTATAGGCCTTCGGATGCACGAAGACAGAATATCGAAGATGATATTCCTGGCTTGACAGAGTCAAGAAAACAAATTCTCGTGTTAAATGAATGATATTGTGCTGATTAATATCGGTGTTGTCGAAGATGCATTGCGTGCTGATAAATCCCCATGGAAACTAGGATACGCAGCGACGATACATTCTTCGCAGGTATTGACTATATCCGATACGAATGTTTGGATCGAGGATGATCGCATCGAGTGGTCAAATCTAATTTACTTAGCAGTGTCCAGAGCACAAAGAATATATCAACTTCGAAGAATTGTTTTAGATGCTAATGACACTAGAATCAGTGATATTGTCAACGCTGACATAATCAGAAAAAAACTCACTGCTTATAAACAACAACAAAAAAATAACAGAAAATTTTACATTGATGCTGAATTTATAATTATACTAAAACAACAAGAGAATAATCACTGCGCGAATTGTAATTGTACAATGCATTGGTGTTGGTCGGATAAAGATCCTCGCCAATTTACCGCAGACAGAAAAAATAGCAGCGTAGGTCATACGAGACATAATGTGATGTTGACTTGTCTTGAGTGTAACAGAAGAAGAGGTGCTAGTTAAGACGCCACGGCGGTAATTGAGTATCCTCAGGTATCATTTGTAATTGTTCACGAGTAAATCCCCACTGTGGAGCTGTTGAATCAAATATATAGATTGCTGGTCTACCCGTAGATCTCATTATGCTAGATAATTTATGTGCGGTGACGCTACAAATAGGATCAGTAGCTCTTTTTTACCACCTTCAAGATCTCCCGGTTCATATAAATATCTCACAGTGACATTACTTAGTATTGGTTGTTTTGAAAAATCATTTTGCGGTTTTTGTACAGGTATATACTTTTTTTTAATCGCATTGTTAGGTTTCATATTAATTGTTCGAGTAATCTCATTATTTAGTGCAACTATTACACCCGGAAATCTCTTGACCCATTCACGAGATCGTTTATCCTGAATAAATTCCTTCGCGTATTGATATCCAAAAAACCGCTCAGCAAGTGTGCGATTAAATCGTTCAACAATTGCCTGATCACAATGTAGTGCAGTATGTCCTCGTCTGATGGTGACATTATGATGCTTCATTGTTGATAACACTGCACCCTGAAACTCCTTGCCAGGATCAACTTGTAATAGATTTGGCCACTGCAGAAGACCTCGCCAACAAATCCTTTCAAACGCAGAAACTACTTCAGTTGATGACTTTCTCGCTAGCGGCTCTGCTTGTTTGTATCTACTCGCAACATCAACTACGTTTTGTGCATACTTGTATACACTATCATGCAGCAGAAATAATATATCAGTTTGATGAACCTCATTAGGGACGCTGACATCAAAATGTGATATGTTAATTTGTTTAGTCAGTGGTAGATAAATCTGCCATATCACCTGTTTGGATAACCAATCCACTGCAGTGGTATTTTTCACCTTTTGGTGCTAGTAAGTTTACCGATTGCTGATTAACCCCTCCAGTATCCTCTTGGGGAATAATAAATAGATTCCATGGTGTTATTAATTACCAGCACCCAACATCAATTTACTTTTCATCGCAGATTTTATCAAATATGAAGCCAACTTTTCTTTGAAGGATTTATCAGTGATAGAATTCAACGCATGATTTAATTTCACATCTGCGATATGTCTGTGTTGAAGACTGCTGCTTTTATATGCAACATCATGAGCATGACATGCCTTATCAACAGCGTTTATTGGGTTTTCACCGGGTCGGGGTTGGTTTTGATCATTGAGTCGGATATACAGTCTGGTCCTGGGTCCACAATAACTATACCCTGGAAGATGTTTTTCTGCCGGATATTTTGCCCACGGTGTTCCTGGTAATTTTACTAACTTGGCTGCAATATCACCTCCTCGCTTTTTTAAAAACATCTCCAGATTTCATAGAAACAAATCTAAATTTTTTTTTGTACCACATTGTACACACTTACCAGCAAGTGCTGATCTGTTATTTTTAGTTGCAATTGTTGTCAAGTCGTTTGTGCTAGTACGCTTCTTACATTTCACACAATATAGATCCATAATTTATTTATAATAACATGAATGTAATTGATTTTTCGGTGACTAAAACACGAGAACCAGTTAAGCTTCATGCAGCGCTACCAAATTCTATTCGCATGATTATAATCGGACCATCTGGAAGTGTCAAGACACAGTTGCTACTTAATGTCATAATGAGATGAATGAAATGAGACAAGTTGTATTTAGTAGCCCCGAGTGTAGATGATCAGAGATGTTACGATGTGTTAAAGGATTTTA
Source organism: Unio pictorum (assembly GCA_030141615.1). Classification (NCBI taxonomy): domain Eukaryota; kingdom Metazoa; phylum Mollusca; class Bivalvia; order Unionida; family Unionidae; genus Unio; species Unio pictorum. The sequence goes on along the minus strand of JARLTB010000239.1, from coordinate 1,320,015 downwards.
AAATCGGAAATCGATGAGGATATTATTGAGTTTATAACCGATATCGAGGAAGCACAGAGTATTGATGTTATCGATGGAAGTATTACTAATTTAGTTGTATATATTGATGTCATGTTAGACAATCAAAAGAATCCCGCTAGAATATTTTCCAGAGGTAGACATAAAAATACTGATGTGATACATGTCACTCAACGATACACACAAATACCAAAAGTGATCAGAGATAACTGCAATATTCTTGCTGTATTTAATGGAGTTGACACACATACACTACAAAATATTCATCAGACCTGGTGCAGTGGAGTTATGGATTATAATCTGTTTAGAAATTTCTTTAGTCATGCTCAGTCAATTCCACATGGATTTGTAACAATCAATTTGCATGACCCTAGATCAAGATATCGTATTGGACTTGATCAAATATTAGGTTAATACAATTTGTCTCCACAGCGCCATCAGCGCCGGGTCTGGAGATTCTGTCTCCGTAGCGTGAGAAACCAAAACCATTCACCGTTCTCTTTTTTTGTGTGTCTAAAATAGTTTCGGTTGAGATACTTTAGGATTTTACTGAAATAGTTTTTGTTTGCTTGAAATAGTTTCAGTCTGTTCACCCTCTTTGCTGCCATGGTATAGCAATTTTGGAAATAACATGTAGATCAGTGACAAAAGGACTTTGGAAATAACATGTCTATCAGTACCTTGCATGCACTTTGTCAATCTATTTTGAAATAAACATGTAAATCAGTGAAAAAGGGAGTTTGGAAATAACATACCTGTCATTATATATTTTATCAATCTGACCATCGATCTAGCATTCTAGAGATATTCTGTCACTATACACCATAACGAATATAAGTGTGTGTGTCTGTGTGTGTGTGATTTGGATCTTTAATGTAGAATTAGCAATGTTTTGGTCATATCGCTATGAAGTATGCAGTTGGGCAGTTTATAGTGATGTCCAGCACTGGGGCATCATATCCCAGAAACGTAGCACCATGTCCCATCCAGCGTGTCCCATGCAGTCACGTTATCCTGACACCAGGCCAACCAATCCTAACACTAACCTCTTAATGCTGAGCATCTGTCACTATATAAAATACTTGATCTAATATCCTTAAATTCTAGACATTGTCTGTCACCATATATCATATTAATGTAATCCCTTTGCATTCTAGGGATTATCAGTCACTATATATATATATATATATATATATATATATATATATATATATATATATATATATATATATATATATATATATATATATATAATTATCTTGCATTCTAGACAATGTCACTATATACCCTATTAATCTAATTCCTTTGTATTCTGAGCCTTGTCTTTCACTCTATACCATATTAATCGAATCCCTTTGCGTTCTAGACATTTTCTATCACTATATACCATAGTAATGTAATCTTCTTACATTCTAGACATTGCATGTCACTATATACTTTATTAATTTAATCTCCTTGCATTCTAGACATTGTCTGTCACTATATACTATATTGGTCTAATCCTCTTGCATTCTAGACATTGACACTATATACCATATTAATCTAACCCTTTGCATTCTAGATCAATATGGTATATAATGACCTAATCTTCTTGCATTCTAGAGATTGTCTGTCTATCACTATATACCATATTGATATAATCTCCTTGCATTCTAAGGATTGTCAGTCACTATATATCATATTGATATAATCTCCTTGGATTCTAGACAATGTCACTATCTACCATATTACTCTAATATCTTTACATTCTAGAGTATCAACCGCTTCGGTGGCATAGTGGTTAGATCGTTAACCTCGAATGAGGGATGTTATGGGTTCAATCACCAGCTGAGTCATATCAAAGACTTTTAAAGATGATTTAAACAGCAGTCTCATTTGGCACTCAGCATTAAGATGTTAAGATTAGGCCTGGTCAGTATGGTGTCAAGATAATGTAGCTGGGTGGGACATCATGCTACATGTCTGCAGACAATTACCATCAATACGTGTACACATAGTACAAGATAAATTCGCGAGGCAAGTCTCCAATGAGACTTTTTGTGCCCATATTTATCCCCACATTGCAGCATAATTATCAGCAAGAAAGAAAAGAAAAAACAATTGATTTGAACCCTGAACAATTTTATTTTTTGTGACAGGTGTTAAGAATAGAAAAAATGCTAAAAACAAGAGCTGAGGAGAAGATACCTAAAAGATAATCAGAAAGTACGTGTCCCAAACGATGACTTAAAAGTCAACATTAAAGGCAAATGTCATTAAGAATTCTCGCATACATGTGAATACATTTATACAAAGAAAAAGAGTAAGTTATATTATATGCTAGATATGACTAAATATCCAGACTGGGATTGTGTTCTTTCCTTTCTCGCAAGGCACTTACTAATAGGAGGAGCTACTGTTAAGCTTTCTCACATAACTACATTAGCCGAATCTTAGACTCAAACCCAAACAGAGGTGAGATGGCAGAGATCCATAACGGAGAGTGCTTTAGACCACCCTGCCACTCGGGGCCCCTCACAAGGTGTGGTAGCAGCAATATAATGTACTCTATGAAGAACTGAAGGTTTTTTGAGTGAAGCCATTTTTCAACCTTTAGTCAGACTGACCTTGACCTTTAGAGCCTTTAATTTTAAATCATCATCAATCTTCCTAAGCCACAGTACAACTGTAGATAGTGGAGAACTCAAGTTATTGTGAGGAAACAATTTTTCTGCATTAGTGACCTCTGACCTATTTACCATGAAATCAATATCATTTCCATATCGATGTGCTAACCAGCAAAGATTTGTAACAGTTGTGGAATGTGGAGAACCAAGTTAACGCAGGAATGACACTGTCAGCAGAATGATGAATGAACAGACAGATCTATAACAATATTACATAAGATTCTCAGTGTAAAGATTCTCAGTGTAATGTCATACCTTGTAAGGGAAGAAATATTCTCTGTACAATGTCATACCTTGTCAGGTGAGAAAGATTCACAGTGTAATGTCATACCTTGTGTGATCAATAAAATTATAACTGTGATACTACATAATTTTATGCAGTATTGAATTACAAATTTTTATATCATTAAAATCATATTTGTTGATATAGAAAATTATTTTTTCATTAATAAAAGAATTGTACTGATAGATCCAGAATATTTTCATTGAAATCAAAATTTGTACTGATATAATCACCTGTAAAGCATAGTATTCTTGGTAGCTCTTTAGGTCTATGTCAATAAGAATAATGTCATACCTTCAAAGGTGAGAAAGATTATCACTGTAATGTCACACCTTGTAAGGTGAGAAAGATTAAGAATGTAATGTCATATCATGTAAGGTGATAAAGATTCTCTATGTAATGTAATACTTATCAGGTGAGAAAGATTTTCAGTGTAATGTCATACCTTGTCAGGTGAGAAAGATTTTCAGTGTAATGTCATACTTGTCAGGTGAGAAAGATTTTCAGTGTAATGTCATACCTTGTCAGGTGAGAAAGATTTTCAGTGTAATGTCATACCTTGTAAGTTGAGGAAGATTATGACTAGTTACTGGTCACCAGTATATGGTGGTAACTGGTACAGTGCTTGGTAACCTGTGACTGATATTCATGTGCATTCAACAGTGTGTACCTGGTGACAGTTATGACCAGTATGTAACCTTTGACAAGTAGTATCATGACTGGTGGCTTCTAGTCAGAACGCATTGATTAGTGTCTACCCTATTAACCCAGTGATCTTACAAATAAGTGAGAGAAACAGTCCCAAAATCTATGAGATGAAGACTGTCACATTGCCCAATGCTGGTTGCCACAGAAGGATTTCTTGTAACTGAAGAACCTATCCCCTGAAAGGGAAATGAGTTAAATATCTCTCTAAAAGATTGGGCATTGCACTATCCTTCCAAAAAACGTGTTTTCCATTTTTTTTAAACTGCTGTCGCTCATTTCTGTAGTCAAGAGAGGACATACTTGTTCCCAGCTTTTAGATGATGGTCTTTAACAAATGCTATTGACCTCTTCCTAGAAAACATGCTCATGCACAGTGCAAAATCTCTTTTTTTTAAAAATAGAAAATTCAGGTGGTTTCCAAGTATACTTTACAACAATACTGTATTTATCTCAGGCATAACCACTGCCTATCCATAACAAATGATAGAGCTTTAAAAGTTAACAAATTACACATCCATTGCAACATTTGCTGGAGTGCAACATTTTCTTTGTACACCTCTACCAGTGAACTCATTAACCTCTGGATATAACTTTACATCCAAAATATATATGTTTCCAAAAGATTTTCATTTATCTGGATTCATAGATTTGTAAATGTGTTGTCTTTGTATAGCTTTTTTGTTCACACATGAGCAGATAGGTAAAAGTGTAACTACTTTTTTCTATTGTTTTAGCATATTGGATCCCAGATATTTGTGTCCCTGCCATTTTTCACTCCATATCTGAAACTTATCTGACCTTTACATGTCTGAATGTAGTTCAGAATAGTTTTCTTTTTGGCATCAGGCAAAAAGTGTCATGTCCATACACAAATTCTGGATCCAAATCACAGTAATTTTTGGCCATAAAAATGTCAGGTCTCAAACATTGTGTTTGTCTGGCTGTGATTTGTTATGCAATTAGAAAGGCAACATTATTTGGTATCCATGTTGAGCTATGTGTGTCTAATTTTCTAGAATACCGCCCACTTTGATGTATTGTAAATGATGCTGATGGTACAAAGCATAGAAATTAGGGGAAATCTGCATGACATATAAATGTGGCACACTGGATTAATCAATTAACTGGTTACATAAATTTGCCTTGTACATCATCGTTTTTATCACAGTACGTAAATAAGAAGGAAATATAAAATCTATGTATAGGTCATTTAATTTTAAGACTAGTTGTTAAAGTATTAATCATATCTAGTATAACAAGATTTTGAATCTATTGTACAGATACAATCCATTACAAGTCTGGTATAACAAGATGTTGTATCTCATGTATAGATACAATCCATTACAAGTCTGGTATAACAAGCTGTTGAATCTCTTGTATAGATACAATCCATTACAAATCTGGTGTACTAAGAAATATAATCTCTTGTTACACACTGTAATACAATCAATTACCAGTCTAGTATATCAAGATGTTGAATATATTGTATAGGTACAATTTCATTACCAGTCTGGTATTACAAGATTTTGTATATCTCTTGTAGAGATATACACCATTAAAGTCTATAATCCATTTAAATGTTATTTTTTTCACAAGGAATCGAAACAGCAGAGTATGAATCATTCAGCAGAAAGCAATAGGTCCAAGTGGGTCTGAAATTGCTTACCTGGCTATATAGATATATTTGATAACATATCAATATAATCTGTAAAACATTTAAATGCCTTTAAAACCAGGGTGCCATTTTTCAAACCTGGTATCATTCTACTTACTATAGCAACTATTGTAAGAAGTTGTTAAAAAGTGTTTTTGAATCTTCGGTGAAATTGAGTATTACATTTGTATTATTTATACAAAATTAAAATGGATGCATTCTGGAACAATTTAGTCAAATTATTCTCAGCAGTTTAGTGAAATATTTCCCAAGATTTGTAACTTTATTTAGAAAAGACAACCAGATCTGAAGGTTGGTAGGAATTTTGCACATACACTTAAAGAACACGTAAGCCAGCATGTGTTCAGGGGAATTTATTCAAATTCTTCTTAGGAATATTTGTTTAAAAATCTTCAAAAATTGTTATTCTCTATTACCAATAGCTATAGATGATAATGATTTAGAATAACTTGTACAAATTTGATACTGTAACAGCACTATGCTAGGATACTCTAAATAATTTTTTCTCCAAACTGCTTTAAGAATGTTGAGACTCGTTTGTAAGGGTTTCTATGCCTTTGTAATAGCAGTCTAACTGGATGGCAGATCAGTACATTGTATAAACTTTAATGGATTTTATGCTAGGATATTTTCTGTTAAATTTAGTAAAATTGTGGCAAGCAATTGTTTTTAATAAAAAGCTGTTTAAAGATTTTCCTATTTATAGTAAAGCCAAAAAATGAGGTGTTGTAACTGAAGAAAACTTGAGAGATCTTCATGCAGAGACACATCTCTTAATTCTGGTTATCTTTTCTTGAGAAATTTTAAAGAATTTTTAAAAAAAATTTGTATTAATGTACACAACACTGGGTGGTTAATGGTAATCATTTGTAAAATCTGATACCATCTGTCAAATTTAGATAAAACCTTTGTAACAGTTTTCAGCGATAAGAGATTACAAACGTTTTCCTTGTATCCTTATCATTTATACTTAAAGGCAACATACTTACTCTCAATGTTGGCTTCAATTGCTCCAGTGATTTTTAATTTGAGAAAAGCAAATGGTGAGGGATGACAGATGGCACACATGCAAATACAAGACATGACCCTTCCATTAATTCATAAATACAGTTCAATAAATGACCCTTCCATGAGTTCAGTCATATATGTAAGTTGAATACATGACCCTTCCATGAGTTCAGACATAAATGCAAGTTAAATAAATGATCCTTCCATGAGTTCATTCATAAATACAAGTTAAATACATGACCCTTCTATGAATTCAGTCATAAATGCAAGTTCAATACATGACACTACCATGGGTTCAGTCATATATGCAAGTTCAATAGTTGACAATTCCATGAGTTCAGTCAAAAATGCAAGTTCCATATAGGACCCTTCCATGAGTTCTCTCAAAAATGCTAGATTGATAAAGGACCCATCCATGAGTTTAGTCATAAATGCAAGATTGATACATGCCTATTCAATGAGTTCATTGATAAATGCAAGTTCGACATATGACCCTTTGATGCATTCAGTCATATGGGCAAGTTCGACACATGACCCTTCCATGAGTACAGTCATAAATGCAAGTTCAATACTTGACCCTTCCTTGAGTTCAGTTAACTGTAAGACCAGTTGAGCTCCAAAACAAAATGAAGTTTGATACCCAACAGGTGAAAGATTATTGTGAATGGAGGCTCACAAATCAGTGCATAGGTAAAGCATGTAATGAGATAAACATATACTTACATCCTACATCAGATGGTTCCTGAAAAGTAAATACCATATTAAAGTTTATCATTCACTCTTAATATTGTGTTATTTACATGCTATTGTATATGAAATTGTGCTTACATATGTTGAAGGTCTTAAATGTATACGTCATGTTTTGTATGCTTTTAGAACATTTGAACGTTATTTTTACTGTAACACGTGTTCTCCACAGAATTGTAACTTTAGTATTACTGACAAACATGCATGATCCACAAGTATTTAAACTTTAGTTTTACTTTTACATGTGTTATCCACAAGTATTTAGACTTTAGTTTTTCTGTAACACATGTTATCCATAATCATTTAAACTTTAGTTTTACTTTTACATGCATGATCCACAAGCATTTAAACTTTAGTTTTACTTTTACATGTGTTATCCATAATCATTTAAACTTTAGTTTTATTGAAACACATGTGTTATCCATAATCATTTAAACTTTAGTTTTTCTTTTACATGTGTTATCCATAATCATTTAAACTTTAGTTTTACTTTTACATGTGTTATCCATAATCATTTAAACTTTAGTTTTACTTTTACATGTGTTATCCATAATCATTTAAACTTTAGTTTTACTTTTACATGTGTTATCCATAATCATTTAAACTTTAGTTTTACTTTTACATGTGTTATCCATAATCAATTAAACTTTAGTTTTACTTTTACATGTGTTATCCATAATCATTTAAACTTTAGTTTTACTTTAACACATGTGTTATCCATAAGCATTTAAATGTTAGTTTTACTGTAACTCCTAAGGAACATATGTGTGCATCATCCACAAGCATTTAAACTTTACTGAAATGCATGTGTTATGCACAAGTATTAACTTTATTATTAATGTAACACATGTGTTATCCACAAGCATTTAAAATTTAGTTATACTGTAAGTCATTTGTAATCCAAAAGGATTTAAACTTTATTTTTACTGTAACACATGCATCATCCACAAACATTAAACTTTGTTTGTACTGTAACACATGCATCATCCACAAACATTAAACTTTACTTTTACTGTAACACATGCATCATCCACAAACATTAAACTTTGTTTGTACTGTAACACATGCATCATCCACAAACATTAAACATTATTTGTACTGTAACACATGCATCATCCACAAACATTAAACTTTATTTGTACTGTAACACATGCATCATCCACAAACATTAAACTTTATTTGTACTGTAACACATGCATCATCCACAAACATTAAACTTTTATTTGTACTGTAGCACATGCATCATCCACAAACATTGTAACTCCAAAGGAACTTATTTGTTCTGACTTACCTCTTCCTGAAACCAGAACTTGAGTACATCTTGGGACCTAATCACATGAACGTCATGGAAATGGCATGGAACATCCACATTCCCTTGAAGATCTGCAAGAGGGATCAGGCAGTCTACTCTGTACCCAACAGATTTTGGACACTGTACAGACATCTCAAATTTCAGACTATGTCCCAGGTAACCAATAATACTGGTGAGAGTCTTGGTGATGAACTCTTGAACTTTAATACACAGCTTAGAAGATGGTGTCATCTCAGTGGTTCCGAATCTGAAAACTTGTACAAATATGATGTATTCCCTGAATAACACGGTTAGTCTGTGATGAAGATCAAGGTTGAAGATACAACAGCCACAGAAGATCTGATTTTCTAACTTTGTTTGGGCAATGGGCCACTTTGACACACAGGTGGCAAGCAGGCGATGGAAGATAGGAGAAGGCAGAAATTTTTCCACAAAATTGTAACAAAGGACTGAGGAGCTGCTCTTCATTTCTGGATCTGGCTTAGGAAACATGACGTTTTCTGGTGTCTTTTCTTTAAGCATACAGGGGGCAAGGAAATAGTCCATCTAAAATATAAATAATGATTGTCCCAAAATAGCTCATGTTCTACTAAATAAACATTCAAGGAATCCAACATAAAACCCTTACTACATTTCACTGCTTAGTTTTGAAACATCTTTGATATTCTTGGATTACCCAAGTCCAAATAAAAATGCATTAAGTTGGAGTAGCAAGGATAAAATGTTCAACATGGCCACTATTGTTTTCGTATTAGATGCAATATTGATACCCTTTCTGTTTAGGTCTCTTGGTGAAGTCCTTGTGTAAAAATGTTCATCCATTCAAGACGAGTTGTATGATGGCCACCATGTCCAATTTGCGAATTATTAATGCAGGACCAATCAGAATTGGGATGTATGGGTATTTAAGAGACATGCAAATCCTTTATGTACTTTAGGAGAATGAGTGAAATCAAACTTTTGTAACCGACGGATGGCAGATAAAACCTAACAAATATTTTGAAATTGTCAAAACCATCGATCAGACCAGCCAAAACTAACATGAGTACAGGCAAAACGTCTAAGACATGTATAAGAATAATCTAGACAAGCCTGACATGATGTATAGCTATAGAATAATCTAGACAAGCCTGACATGATGTATAGCTATAGAATAATCTAGACAAGCCTGACATGATGTATAGCTATAGAATAATCTAGACAAACCTGCCATGATGTATAGCTATAGAATAATCTAGACAAATCTGACATGATTTATAGCTATAGAATAATCTAGACAAACCTGGCATGATGTATAACTATAGAATAATCTAGACAAACCTGGCATGATTTATAGCTAGAATTTGTTAATTAAAGGTGAGTTGTTGTTGTTGTAGGGTTTAATGCCATTTATGTGACCCTACCAGTAATGATATTGTTGTGGTCGAGCGTAGCCATTTTGAGATGTCCCTCGTATATTGATATGCTCATTACCCATTCGCGTATTTTGTACAACAATACAAAATTTTAATATTAATGTACTGCACAAACATTCAAAGATGAGAATAATATATTCGATAGATTTGTCATGAATGATTATATTGTCTAACATTATGTAAAATTAGGAAAATTCAAACACGGAGTTGTGTGTACTTCTGTCGTGACGTCATATCCCGCCCGCATGGTCGATTTGGATTGGCCCATCGATTGCAATACCCACCAATCCATGCTTTGTTTACCAGAATGTTTACACGTGCCAAACTTGTATGTAAGGAGTGTTGCTGCTCCAAATCGGGACCAGATAGGGTTAGGGCAGATAGGAGTATAAAGGAAAAGGCAGAAGACAGGTAGAAAAAGGACTGGTGAAATTTGATAGTTGGAATAAGGATTAGTAAATCAAGAGAAAAATGAGAGAGGTAATGGTTTAAAGGAAAAAGATTTATGGTATGAAATTTAGAAAATTAATTTGGAACTCAGATTTTAAAGTACATGTTCTCATAAGCAGATGAAATTTCTACACCCGAATTTCAGAACCCAAAGTAGGATTCTGAAATTCAGATCTTATAAATGTAAAAGAACATAAGATGCCCACTAAATAAGTTTTAACACTCGGACTTGGTTTTTATTAATTTATGAAGTGATTTTTGATGATGGAGATATGCCCAATATGGTTCGATTTACTGAAAAATTTCACGACGTAAAATTTGAATATGTATTCTGGTAAAAAGAATGTAATTTGTCTACCAAATGAGAAATGATTGAATAAATATGTCCTGAATTTTTTAATCTTTGTATATTGTTGTTTTATCTCTAATGCTAGAGTCAGGCGAACCCTTGAAGCTTCAGGGTCTGAAAATGATAACTCAAACTCCAAAATAATTTTCCAGAAGCCTTGAGGTTACAATATATATAAAGAAACTGGGTGGGACATGATGCTACATTTCGGTGGGATGATGCCCCAGTGCTAAGCATCAGTATGAATTATCACATTTTCTTAGAGATATGACTGTAAAATTGCCAAACCTACCTTAAAAATCCCCCCAAAACACACAGATATATATATATATATATATATATATATATATATATATATATATATATATATAGTTTCCATTTCCATCTTAAAATGTATGACAAATTAGTATGTTGGGCCAATAATCAATTATCAGTCTGTAAAATGGACCCAGTTATAGCAGACCCCTTATTGGCAAACTAATCAAAATCAGATTTTAGGGATTTTGACCAAATATATGTACAACGTATGCCCATCTTCTTAAGAATTTCACTTGTTTATCTTTCACTTATCTATGTTAGGAATTTACTTGTCTATCTTAAGAACTTTAAATGTTTGTCTATCTAGAGATATTATCTTGTCTATCTTAAGAATTTTACATCTCTATCTTAAGAACTTCTCTTGTATGTCATAAGAATTTCACATATCTATCTTAATAACTTCAAATGTCTATCTATAAAAGTTCACTTGTCAAAATAATTTCACTTGTCTATCTTACGAATTTCACTTGTCTATCCAAAGAATTTCAAATGTCTGTCTATCTAGAGAATTTCACTGGTCTATCTTAAGAATTTTACTTGTTTATCTTAAGAATTTCAATTGCCTGTCTATCTTAGGACTTTGAAATGTATGTCTAACTCGATTTGTTTTGTCTATCTTTAGAATTTCACTTGTCTATCTGAAGAATTTCACTTGTCTATCTTAACATGTAATGTAAGTCTATCTAGAGATATTCACTTGCCTATTTTAAAATTTTCACTTTGTCTATCTTAAGAAATTCAAATGCCTGTCTATCTTAAGACTTTCAAATGTATGCCTAACTTGAGAATTTCACTTGCTTATTTTGAGAATTTCTCTTGTCTATTTTAAGAATTTCTCATGTCTATTTATCTATCTTGAGAATTTAAAATGTCTTGTTAATTTTGCTTGTCTGTCTATCTTAAGAGTATCACCTGTCTATCGTAAGAATTTAACTTATTGGTCTATCTTTAAAAGTTTCACCTGTCTCTGTCCAAGCAAGAACAGGAGCAATGTTTGTGTTAAAGTTGTGTTGTTGCTGAAAAGATGTGATTTCGTTAGAGTTGAAGTATCTACCCTCCAAGTGACAACTAGAATGCAACTGGAATGTATTACATCATCAATTTAAAATAAAACTGTATTGTATTAAGAAGTTAATCTTGTATTGGTCATACTTACAGATTAAATACTGTATTAAGAAGTCAATCTTGTATTGGTCATACTTACAGATTAAATACTGTATTAAGAAGTCAATCTTGTATTGGTCATACTTACAGATTAAATACTGTATTAAGAAGTCAATATTGTATTGGTCATACTTACAGATTAAATACTGTATTAAGAAGTCAATCTTGTATTGGTCATACTTACAGATTAAATACTGTATTAAGAAGTCAATCTTGTATTGGTCATACTTACAAATTATAAATACTGTATTAAGTCAATCTTGTATTGGTCATACTTACAGATTAAATACTGTATTAAGAAGTCAATCTTGTATTGGTCATACTTACAGATTAAATACTGTATTAAGAAGTCAATATTGTATTGGTCATACTTACAGATTAAATACTGTATTAAGTCAATCTTGTATTGGTCATACTTACAGATTAAATACTGTATTAAGAAGTCAATCTTGTATTGTTCATACTTACAGATTAAATACTGTATTAAGAAGTCAATATTGTATTGGTCATACTTACAGATTAAATACTGTATTAAGAAGTCAATCTTGTATTGGTCATACTTACAGATTAAATACTGTATTAAGAAGTCAGTCTTGTATTGGTCATACTTACAAATTAAATACTGTATTAAGAAGTCAATCTTGTATTGGTCATACTAACAGATTAAATACTGTATTAAGAAGTCAATCTTGTATTGGTCATACTTACAGATTAAATACTGTATTAAGAATTCAATCTTGTATTGGTCATACTTACAGACTAAATACTGTATTAAGAAGTTAATCTTGTATTGGTCATACTTACAGATTAAATACTGTATTAAGAAGTCAGTCTTGTATTGGTCATACTTACAGATTAAATACTGTATTAAGAAGTCAATCTTGTATTGGTCATACTTACAGATTAAATACTGTATTAAGAAGTCAGTCTTGTATTGGTCATACTTACAAATTAAATACTGTATTAAGAAGTCAATCTTGTATTGGTCATACTTACAGATTAAATACTGTATTAAGAAGTCAGTCTTGTATTGGTCATACTTACAAATTAAATACTGTATTAAGAAGTCAATCTTGTATTGGTCATACTTACAGATTAAATACTGTATTAAGAAGTCAATCTTGTATTGGTCATACTTACAGATTAAATACTGTATTAAGAATTCAATCTTGTATTGGTCATACTTATAGACTAAATACTGTATTAAGAAGTCAATCTTGTATTGGTCATACTTACAGACTAAATACTGTATTAAGAAGTTAATCTTGTATTGGTCATACTTACAGATTAAATACTGTATTAAGAAGTCAATCTTGTATTGGTCATACTTACAGTTTAAATACTGTATTAAGAAGTCAATCTTGTATTGGTCATACTTACAAATTATAAATACTGTATTAAGAAGTCAATCTTGTATTGGTCATACTTACAGACTAAATACTGTATTAAGAATTCAATCTTGTATTGGTCATACTTACAGATTAAATACTGTATTAAGAAGTCAATCTTGTATTGGTCATACTTACAGATTAAATACTGTATTAAGAAGTCAATCTTGTATTGGTCATACATACAGACTAAATACTGTATTAAGAAGTCAATCTTGTATTGGTCATACTTACAGATTAAATACTGTATTAAGAAGTCAATCTTGTATTGGTCATACTTACAGGTTAAATACTGTATTAAGAAGTCAATCTTGTATTGGTCATACTTACAGACTAAATACTGTATTAAGAATTCAATCTTGTATTGGTCATACTTACAGATTAAATACTGTATTAAGAAGCCAATCTTGTATTGGTCATACTTACAGATTAAATACTGTATTAAGAAGTCAGTCTTGTATTGGTCATACTTACAGATTAAATACTGTATTAAGAAGTCAATCTTGTATTGGTCATACTTACAGATTAAATACTGTATTAAGAAGTCAATCTTGTATTGGTCATACTTACAGATTAAATACTGTATTAAGAATTCAATCTTGTATTGGTCATACTTACAGATTAAATACTGTATTAAGAAGTCAATCTTGTATTGGTCATACTTACAGATTAAATACTGTATTAAGAAGTCAGTCTTGTATTGGTCATACTTACAAATTAAATACTGTATTAAGAAGTCAATCTTGAATTGGTCATACTTACAGATTAAATACTGTATTAAGAATTCAATCTTGTATTGGTCATACTTACAAATTAAATACTGTATTAAGAAGTCAATCTTGTATTGGTCATACTTACAGACTAAATACTGTATTAAGAAGTCAATCTTGTATTGGTCATACTTACAGATTAAATACTGTATTAAGAAGTCAATCTTGTATTGGTCATACTTACAGATTAAATACTGTATTAAGAAGTCAATCTTGTATTGGTCATACTTACAGATTAAATACTGTATTAAGAAGTCAATCTTGTATTGGTCATACTTACAGATTAAATACTGTATTAAGAAGTCAATCTTGTATTGGTCATACTTACAGATTAAATACTGTATTAAGAAGTCAATCTTGTATTGGTCATACTTACAGATTAAATACTGTATTAAGAAGTTAATCTTGTATTGGTCATACTTACAGATTAAATACTGTATTAAGAAGTCAATCTTGTATTGGTCATACTTACAGATTAAATACTGTATTAAGAAGTCAATCTTGTATTGGTCATACTTACAGATTAAATACTGTATTAAGAAGTCAATCTTGTATTGGTCATACTTACAGATTAAATACTGTATTAAGAAGTCAATCTTGTATTGGTCATACTTACAGATTAAAGCATAGCACCTCAGTCATCTATTTCCACAGTCTACATAACCACCACAGATTAACTTAAAACTACTTTATTAGTTTCTATATTTGGAATAAATATAACTTAAATGTAAACTGTCACCAAAAGAGCACAGCCTAATGTAAGCACTTTTTAATGGCACCTATAGTACTTGACAGATCGATGGATGGACCGACATCATCAGTCCATTAGCCACGGCTAAATTGTAATTAAGCAAACAAGGCATTTCTTGCTATTTTTGGGAGTTCTTGAAAACAAAGATCATTGGATGTACTTGTACATAAATATAAACTGAGAAAAAAAATCCTATCTTCAAGTCAATGAGTTTGTCTCCTGGGGATTGTTGTTGTTGTTAGGTTTAACACCATTTTTCAGCACATGGTAGGCTATACATGGTGGCCAGTATTGTTGGTAGAGGAAGAACACGAAAAACCCCTTGGGAAGAACCACCGACCAACAAGAAGCTACTGGAAAGCTTTCTCACGTAACTACATTAACAGAATCTTAGACTCAAACCCACGCAGACAGGTGAGATAGCAGTGATCCATAACGGAAAGCACTTCAGACCACCTGGCCACTCGGGGCCCCTTGACTCCTGGGGCAGCTTTGTTCGTATAATTGATTGTCAGGAAAATTGTTTTAGGGAACATTTTCTTCTAGTGGGATAGTTTTGTTAGTAGTCTCAGGGTTATCCATGATTTAAAGTAGTAATGGAAAAGGCAGAATAATTGTTTCCAATGCAATGTTCTGTGAGGATAGTACATATCATAGAAGAAAAGACAAAATCCAGACCTTAGAGTTAACTAACCTTGATTTCAGACCCATCTTCACTGAAACATCTTGGCCTGGCAATGATGTTAAGATGTTCCATGAGTAGCAAAATATGTTCTTTGTTGTCATGGAGATCTGGGTATTTTTCCTTTGTCCAAATAGCATCTTAAAGTGAGAAGAGAATAAGTATTATATTAGAGTCTTTATTTTTCACATAACTGCATTTTGAGAGAATTGTGAAAAAATATAATCCTTCACAATTATTTTAAAAAGATAATTCTTTCCAAGTAATATTATATTTTAAGAATGTTTGAAAAATGTTGACCCAAAAAATCATTCTCTTAAATTCATTTTTTGTGTTAACAATTTCCATAATGGGAAAACATTGCTCATGCAAGATTTGTCCAGTCTGACGACCATCCTCAACGTTTGTCCAATAGTGTATCTTCATTCTTTTCAAGTACATTAACTAATCAAGGGCATCAGAAAAATGTATGAGGAGGATTTCCAATAATGATGGGAATGTATTACATATGGGTGAAGAGACTGATTGATAAATCAGTGCATCATTACCCGGTACTTTTTTTCATATATATGTTTTGAAACAAGTTGTGAATAATCCCTGCAGTCGAAAAAGGTGAGTTTTAAGAGCACTCTTAAAAGGGATCACTGGGTTTTTGTGTCTAATTTCAATGGGCAATTAGTTCCAAATCACCGGGCCCTGGTATGCAAAAGAACGTTATCCATATGACTTTGTTTTCATAGTGGGAACAGTTAGTATATAATCGTCAGAAGAGGAGCGTAAGCATCTTGCTGGTGTATACTCATGGATGAGGCCGGATAGGTATATTGGACTGGAGCCTGTCAGTGAAACGTAACACAGAAAAGAAATTTTGTGCTTGATTCTGTATCAAACGGATAGCCAGTGTGGGGTACAGAGCTGTAGTGAGGTGTGCTCTGATCGAGGTACACTAAAGATGATCCAAGCATCTGTGTTTAGAACATTTTGAAGTTTCTGGAGTAGATATTGTGATGAAGCAGACAGAATTGAGTTACAATAGTCAAGTCTTGAAAGTACTAATGAACACACAAGTGTTTTAGTTTCAGCAACTGAAATATATTTACGAATGGAATCAGATGCATCTCAGCTCAAGATATGCAACCTTGCAAATGTTCATGACATGTTGGTGCAATGTGAGAGTACTGTTCAGAAGAACACCTAGGTTACATATTGACTGTGTGAATTTAATATTGGTGTTGCTGATATTTATTGTCCGAGGTAAAGGATGTGAATGAGAACGTCTTCATGTTGTGATCATAATGGATTCAGTTTTATTATCATTCATCTGCATCTTGAATCATCCATGATTTCACATCAGAAATGCACTTCTCTACTCCATGGATGGTTGTATCAATAATCTCAATAATCAATAATAACAATAATTTGAAACAGCTGTGACAGTCATATGCATATTCACATATTTCTGTCAGATTAAAGCAAATATTACAACATTCACTTGCCCTCTACAAATCAGTGCAAGGTAACTAACTCAGATTGTTGGAAGTTTATCCCCTGGTCAATGCCATTCTAATGTTTTCCATCATCATCTAAAGCCACTGACAATGTAAAGGAGACATGCCAGACTTGTTCTTCATTTATGACTAAATGACTTAACTGATTATTTAATTACCGTTTAAGTTCAGCTTTGTTGTTACTTTGTATCTTGTTTGCTTGTATTGAATTTGAATGCCCAACAGTACGATGTGTCATACAGTAAAATATGTTACATTCAGTTATGGTTCATGGTTATTGTTTTAACTGGTCCAAGGTAAAACAAAATAAAAACCGCCAATCAGAACTAATTGTAGCTTTTCAGTAAGTGAGATACCAATCAGAACTAATTGTAGCTTTTTCATTGAGTGTTGCACCAATCAGAACTAATTGTAGCTTTTTCATTGAGTGTTGCACCAATCAGAACTAATTGTAGCTTTTTCATTGAGTGTTGCACCAATCAGAACTAATTGTAGCTTTTCAGTAAGTGAGATACCAATCAGAACTAATTGTAGCTTTTTCATTGAGGGTTGCACCAATCAGAACTAACTGTAGCTTTTTCATTGAGTGTTGCACCAATCAGAACTAACTGTAGCTTTTTCATTGAGTGTTGCACCAATCAGAACTAACTGTAGCTTTTTCATTGAGCGTTACACCAATCAGAACTAATTGTAGCTTTTCAGTAAGTGAGATACCAATCAGAACTAATTGTAGCTTTTTCAATGAGTGTTGCACCAGTCAGAACTAACTCTAGCTTTTTCATTGAGTGTTGCACCAATCAGAACTAACTGTAGCTTTTTCATTGAGCGTTACACCAATCAGAACTAATTGTAGCTTTTCAGTAAGTGAGATACCAATCAGAACTAATTGTAGCTTTTCAGTAAGTGAGATACCAATCAGAACTAACTGTAGCTTTTGCACCAAGTGATACACAAAACAAAACTAATTATTGCCTTTTGACTGAGTGATGCACCAATCAAAATTTATTGTAGCTTATGGACTGAGTGATACACTAATCACAATTAATTGTAGCTTACTGACTGAGTAATACACCAACCAGAACTAATTAAATCTTATTGACTGAGTGATACACCAAACAGGTAATTATTGCAAACTGACTGAGTGATACACCAATCAGAACTAATGATAGCTTATTGACTGAGTGATACACCAATCAGAACTAATAATAGCTTATTGACTGAGTGATACACCAATCAGAACTAATGATAGCTTATTGACTGAGTGATACACCAATCAGAACTAATGATAGCTTACTGACTGAGTGATACACCAATCAGAAATAATTTTAGCTTATTAACTGAGTGATAATCAAACAGAGCTAATTATAGTTTAATGACTGAGTGATTCACCAAACAGAGCCAATTATACTAACTGAGTGATACACCAAACAGAGCTAATTATAGTTTAATGAGTGAGTGATTCACCAAACAGAGTCAATTATAGTAACTGAGTGATACACTAAACAGAGCTAATTATAGCTTATTTACTGAGTGATACACTAAACAGAGCTAATTATAGCTTATTTACTGAGTGATACACTAAACAGAGCTAATTATAGCTTATTTACTGAGTGATACACTAAACAGAGCTAATTATAGCTTATTTACTGAGTGATACAATAATCAGAACTAATTATGACTAGTGATACACAAGAAGCATCACATCAAAACTAAATAAAAATAGATACAAAGCAAAAGCTTCACACAAAAGTAGTTACATATAATCTGCACAGTTCTTAGGTTGAACATGGGAAGTTAGTTTGGAATATCACCTTTCATGTTGATATAAGTAAGTGATGAATGACTACCGATCGGAATAAAATCAAACCCCAAAACATAAGCACAGTCTTGGCAAAGAAGTAGATTCCAAATCACATGAGTTTTATTCACCTTTTGAATCACTACCAGGGGACTTTGTGCTGTCAACAATTACCTATCTCACTGACATAAATAATTGCCTGTAGCTGCGGCAGCTGGTTTTGCATCTGCAGTATTGTGATGGATTTGATTGTTTTTGTTCTACATAGGATTTTCCATAGATGACGAACCTGCACTCTCTCCACTGCTTTGAATACAAGATCATATTACCTTCCAAATTTAATGAAAGACATGAAATACGGCAAGATATTCTAAAGACATTTTCCTGCATATAACAAAGAGCATGAATGCCAAGAGGAGTTCAGCCTTTGATCAAAATGTTCACTGAAAATCATAAACAACTAAGAGGTAGTCTTTTTGAAAACATGTTTTACTGATATCCTGTGAAGGATGAGAATGGCATATAAACAGATGATCAGGCTATTTCTGTCTATGATTTACATACTGAAAATGCAACCATAATAACAACACATATAAAACATTACTATGTCACTGTCACTGACAGAATGTCGATTGATGAATAGACCATGCCAATCCAACTCGAACCCTATTATAAGTAGCTGTAATGATTAATTTGGGTACACAGAGTGTAATCTATACGTTTCATGCCAGAATTACAGCATTATAAAAACTATACATTATTACTAGTATCCTGGTTTGGGTCAAATGTCTAGTCACAAAGGTCCAAATCCATACAGATTACAATCAGAATACAAAGCTAAAATATAATGAAAAAATGTATTATCTTCAGCTCTCTCATCAAGTAGTATAAAAGTAGTATAAACGTTTAACTTCAGCTGAATGATCATGCATAGAGTTCTGTAATGATCATGGTCATTTGCTCAGAGTGAGGTATTACATTACTCTCATTTTCTTCCTTTAAAGTTCGTTATGGTGTTGATTTGTCTCTATTTCTGCTCTGACATGTTTGCATATTTTAAATGTTCCATCTGCTCTAACATTTCTTATTCATACATAAAACCGTGCTATTTGAAATCGGGTTGCACTTTAGCCCGATGGAAAATCACTATATCTCACTCGGTTTATTTTAAGTACATTATCTTAAGTACATTATTTGTACTGACCGATCTAACTGCTTTACATAATGACCACTGCTTCTGTGTTATCAACAGGTAACCAAGGTTAGGAATGTTCTTTAGGTAAACAAATTTCTTAATGTTTTTATTTAAATTAATTTGTTAATTAATGAGTATTTCAAGAAATGGTTTAGTCCCATTTATTTGTATAACCATCACTTGGATTAGCATTGAAAATGTACAAATGGGTTACTTTCGGAAACTCTACATTTGTTTTTCTGATGGACAATATCTACCTTGTATTAATGTAATAACTTACTCGTGGATTACTATGGATACTACAGTCGGTTTACAGTGGAAACTGCACTTAGTTTACTGTGGAAACATTACACTTTGAGTTCTGTGGAATCGCTAAGCTTTGGTTATGATATAAAATCTAATTTTGGGTTATTGTGTTAAATATACACTTGGGTTACAAGATTAAGGATTCATGCAATGCTCCATAGAACATTAGAGATTCATGCCAAGCTCTATAAAACATTAGGGATTCATGGTCGATAAAACATCATGGACTCATGCCAAGCTCTATTAAACATTAGGGATTCATGGTCGATAAAACATTAGGGATCCATTCCAAGCATTATAAAACATTAGGGATTCATGCAAATCTCTTTAAAACATTAGGGAATTATGCCAGTCCCATATGAGATATTACCGATTCATGCCAAGCACTACAAAACACTGGGGATTCATGCCAAGCTCCATAGAACATTAGGAATTCATGCTAAGCTCTGTAAAACATTAGGGATTCATGCTCGATAAAACATCATGGACTCATGCCAACCTCTAAAAAACATTAGGCATTCATGCCAAGCTCTAGAAATCATTAGGGATTCATGCCAAGCTCTATAAAACATTAGGGATCCATTCCAAACTCTATAAAACATTAGGGATTCATGGCAAGCTCTATAAAACATTAGGGATTCATGCCAAGTTATATACAACATTAGGGATTCAGGCCAAGCTCTATAAAACATTAGGGATTCATGCCAAGCTCTATAAAACATTAGGGATTTATACCAAGCTCTATAACACATTAAGGATTTATTACAAGCTCTATCAAAAATTAGGGAGTAGCGCCTAGCTCTATAAAACATTAGGGATTCATGCCTAGCTCTAACAAACATTAGGGATTCATGAAAGCTCTATAAATCATTAGGGACTCATGCCAACCTCTATAAAAGATTAGTGATTTGTGCCGAGCTTTATAAAAGATTACCGTATATACTCAACTACAAGTCGAGAAATTTAAGACTAATTTTTAACCTAAAAACATAAGCTCGACTTATATTCGAGTCAGAAACAACGTGCCTGATAAAATCGACGAGAATTTTCAGCATCGTAAAATTATGCACGATTCAGCTATCGTGTACGGTACATACACACAATACGTGTTGGCAGCTGAGCACCGAATTGTTTGTATTATACTTAGAGATTGAAATAAATATACCCGGTAATTTGAATTACATATTTATATAAAATTAATCTTAAATTTATTAAACTTAATAAATAAAACATATTCTTAATGGAAAAAATAAATTTACCAAGGTTCAACCATGCTTCCTATAAACATTACTGGTACAGTTTATGGAAGTGCTGGCTCTCTGCTGCAATTAACGTGCTGGTTCCCTGCTGCCAGTTTACGGTAAATATAAATTTACCTTAAACTGGTGATCAACTTCATACACTGCAGTTTTTCAATTTTAAAAGAAATATAAAACTTAACATGAGCGAATTAAAGAGAAAGCGGATATCGTATGAAGCTGGTTACAAGTTGAAAATTGTCGAGTATGCCGAGTTGCATGGAAATTCAAACGCTATGCGAGAGTTTGATGTGAACGAAAAACTGATTCGTGATTGGTGGAAAATAAAAGAAACATTGATGGACATGCCGAAAAGTAAACGTGCCAGAAAAGGTTTGATTTCTTCTTTTCCAACTTTAGAAGCAGAATTAAATGACTGGGTCTTTTCTCAGCGTCAGGATGGCTACATTGTTACCAGAGGTCTGATTTGCTTTAGAGCATTACAACTAAAGAAAGATGAGAAATTAAAACATTTGCCCGGAATTGCATCATTCTTAGCATCTGCAGGCTGGGCTTCGCGTTTTATGGAAAGACATTCATTGACACTCAGACAACGCACTAAAATAGCGCAAAAGCTTCCAGCTGTTTTAGAAGGAAAGATTAAATTGTTTCATAAATTTGTGATACAGCATCGGAAGAAACACGAGTATGATCTATCACAAATCGGCAATATGGATGAGACACCAATGACTTTCGATCTCCCGCCGAATCGTACAGTGAACCCTATTGGCAATAAAACTGTTCTCATTAAAACAACGGGACATGAAAAAACAAGATTTACTGTAGTGCTAGCATGCATGGCTGACGATACCAAATTAAAACCTGTTGTGATTTTTAAGAGGAAAACTTTGCCAAAAGGTGCTAAATTTGTTGCTAGAGTCATAGTTCAGGCTCATGTAAAAGGTTGGCTGGATGAAGCAGGCACCAAGCAATGGTTACGCCAGGTTTGGAGTACTCGCCCATGTGCTATGATGAGCAAGCAATCTATGCTGGTCTGGGAATTGTTCTGGGCACACTTAACAGACCCGGTCAAAGACACCACACGTGAGCTATGGACCGATATTACAGTTATTCCAGGTGGCCTGACCTCTGTCCTGCAGCCACTAGATGTGTGTATCAACAAACCCTTCAAGGATTGTTTGCGCAATAAATGGGTTGAGTGGATGAGCTCCGGTACTGCAAGTTTGACAAAAGGAGGAAATTTAATGAAGCCAGATATAACACTGGTAGTTGCATGGGTCAAGGAAGCATGGGAGTCGATACCTGCAGAGATGGTAAAGAAATCATTCTTAAAATGTGGTATAGCAAATGCCATGGACGGATCGGAAGATGACGCACTTTGCAATGATGGCGATGAATCAGCTGTTGAAAGCGAAATTGATACTACAATGAACTGTTTGGTGAGTCCGATGATGAAGCACCAGTTTTTTCAGGATTGTAGATTGTGTAGGAATATAGACTATACAGACTACGGCATACTATCATTCTATAGGTAAAGCATCAATCTATTAATATTTGTTATATTGAGTCTTAACTTAACTTAACTGGTATACTGATCAGGAAGTCCAGCTAGACCTGTTTACGATCAGCCTCTCATACACTTGTACTCACTATGATACCGAATTCAGGAGTCGCCATTCTAGTATTTATTTTCAATTACCGGTATAAACATTTATTTTCAATGTATAACTGCATGCTTTGTGCCTATTACGAATGTTTAATTTCGATTTTATGCAAATTTGGGTAATAAAACTTTTACATCTCAACTCGACTTGATTTTATGGGTTCGACTTATACTCGCGCCATCGATTTTGGACGCTATTTTTACCAAATAATTACACTTCGACTTATACTTGAATCAACTTATAGTCAAGTATATATGGTAGTGATTTATGCCAAGCTGTATAAAACATTGGACTGAAATGCCACTAATTAAAAATGACCCTTAGGAAGAAGTTAAGAGTTATCCAGATCTTAGTATGGAACCATCACCAATTAATAAAGGCTATCTCATAAATGATTTTGGCACAAAATGTGGAAACCTTCACAATAAGTTTAATAACTGGCCCAGTACTTGGACAATAAATAGACATAACAATTAATAAGAAATGCTGATGGGTGCAAAACGAATGGAATATAGACAGATGTATTCCAAAATAGACTTTGGGTCATGGCATAAGGTTGCACTGCCATGGTATTAGATTGAACTGCATTTAGCCATTTCAGCTAAAAATGTGGTAGATAACAACATCACATGAATTAAAGTAGCGAAATCACACAAATATGGATAGGCAGAATCACAATGGCATGCTTACTTTTAAAAATATGAGGACAAAATTTACATCAGAAAATACCCATTTGGTATTTAGTTAGATTAATATCAAATATAATGAGGAAACCATATTCTGAAAATCTTATAGAACTAAAGAAATATACAAACCAATTAGTTCTGGATAAAGGTTTCCACTCTTGTTAAACATATCCCACTTTTGTGCAACAGCTGGGACATTTCTCAGGGCAAACATCTCAGCAGTAATGAGTGACTTGACGGCATCAATCATCCATTGTGGTACCAAGACAATCTTGTCTCTCAATACTTCTATGCTGTATATGAAAGCAAAAAGTATGACTGATACCAAGTGTTTCAACTTTCATGTTTCTTTTATACTTATTGAAAATAGTAAATGGTTACTCAGTGGCCTGAACCATCTATTTGTTGACAGTAAACTGAAAACAGAAAAAGGTGTTTTGCTTAATGGAGCACATACTGTTTGTGACAGTTTTATTATATGAAAATTTGTATAAACTTTTTGTCTGTACCATCATTCTGCATATTAGCAATCTTGCAAGAGAGAGTTCCTCACTTTCTTTTCTGCAATCTTTGATCTTCCATATGTCTAGGATGTTGATACCATATATGTAAGCTCTTCACATATGAAGATATTAATAGTCCCTTGTATCATTTTCCTTAGGATGTAAAGGACAGTTTCTATATATAAATTTAATGCTGCATACACCTGCATTATGTAAAAATTCAAAAAAAAAAATAAAATAAATGAGCAAAGTCACATAGGTCCATATATTTGGATAGATATATAATAACACATAAGAATACAAATTCACCTGACCTGACAAGTCCTTGAAAATACAGAAAATGAAAGGTTCATGCACCTCACCCCCAAATTTATACATTGAGTTTTCATATCTAAAATCTATTTTTGAGAACACATATTATGCTCACAGAGCAAACACAGCCCCTTTCCCTTGGTGATCATTTTGAAAAACACTGTGTACTTAATAGCTTGAATGCTATTAAATAAGTTATCATCCAGGCAGTGTTTAGATATTCTACTTGCCTCTAACCAATATGCCTACTGCTTTTAGTGGCTAGCTCTGCTTTCTGATTGAATTGGTAATTAGAATTAGTATTTCATTCACTACATACTGTGCCCTGACTAAATAAGTCGTACATGCCTTTCACCACTTTCCAGAAAGTCTAAATTCACTAAAATTTGCTAGTGATCAATATAAACCAAACTGTATGAAACTTTATTTAGACATCACATAGTAAAATGGTATGAAGGAATAATATTTCAAAATGTCATACCATAGCCTTAAAATAAATTCCAGGGGCTAATATATGAAACTGTCCCCTGTCACATTAGTATATTCCACTTATGAGTTGTCCATTGATTAGAAAAGACATATGGTCTTGTAAGATTTGAGCGAGTGTTTAGATTATGTGAATGTAATTTGACTTCATACTAAACATACAATATATAAGCTGAATCTTTCAGTGTCATATTACAACAGTTGACTTGCCATAATGTATATTGTCTTATTTTCATAAATCAAAATTCAACTTTATTATTTACTATATAGTTTAACAACATTATTCTGTGATTCTTTACTGGAAACATTTATACAACTTACTTAAATGCAATAGTGAACTGGTAAACAAGTATATCAGAAATAAATTAACGATATCCATCATAGGGACAACTGTAGTCCAAGCTATCAATATGGATGTATGATGTTAATCTGCCATCATAGCTAACACTGTAGATGTGAATGTCCAATACTAATCTGCCTTCATATTGACAAAGATGTTTATGTCTAATATTAATCTGCATACATATTCACAACTGTTTCCTATAGATGTGATGTCTAATATTAATCAGCCTTTATATTCACAACTGTTTCCAAGACTTGATGTTATTAATAAAAGTTGTCATCCAGGAATTTTTTTTTAGATATTCTACTTGCCTCTAACCAATGAGCCTACTGCTATAAGTGGCTAGCTCTGTTTTCTAATACTACTGGTATTTCACTCGCTACATACTGTGCCCTGACTACATAAGGTGTGCTTCCACCACTTTCCAGAAAGTCTATATTTTATGGTGAGAACTGTAGATTTGAATGTATAATATTACTCTGCCTTCATATTGACAACTGTAGCCCATATTATAGATGTGAATGTATAATATTAATCTGCCTTCATATTGACAACTGTAGCCCATATTATAGATATGAATGTATAATATTAATCTGCCTTCATACTGACAACTGTAGCCCATATTATAGATGTGAATGTATAATATTAATCTGCCTTCATACTGACAACTGTAGCCCATATTATAGATATGAATGTATAATATTAATCTGCCTTCATATTGACAACTGTAGCCCATATTATAGTTGTGAATGTATAATATTAATCTGCCTTCATATTGACAACTGTAGCTTATATTATAGATGTGAATGTATAATATTAATGTCTTCATATTGACAACTGTAGCCCATATTATAGATGTGAATGTATAATATTAATGTCTTCATATTGACAACTGTAGCCCATATTATAGATGTGAATGTATAATATTAATCTGCTTTTATATTGACAACTGTAGCTCATATTATAGATGTGAATGTATAATATTAATCTGCCTTCATACTGACAACTGTAGCCCATATTATAGATATGAATGTATAATATTAATGTCTTCATATTGACAACTGTAGCTCATATTATAGATTTTAATGTATAATATTAATCTGCAATCATGTTAACAACTGTAGCCCAGACTGAGAATGTCTAAGATTAATCTGCAATCATATTGACAACTGTTGCCCATTTAACAGATGTCATATTAACAACTGTAGCCCGGACTATATATGTGAATGTCTAATATTAATCTGCAATTATCAAAATTACAACTGTAACCCAGACTATAGATATCAATGTATGATATAAAGTTGCTTTCATACTGACGACTGTTGCCCAGTCTATATATTTAATGTCTAATATTAATCTGCAATCATATTGATAACTGCAGTCCATACTACAGATGTGAATGTTTAATATTAAACTGCAATCATACTGACAGATCAGCAGAGTGGACATGTCAATGATCTGCAATAGTGACCAACATAGACCATTTAGCCACCTGGGGACCAATATTAGACAATATGTAACCATATAAGACCATATATGACAATGGAGAACCATATCAGACAACAGATAACCATACAAGTCAATAGATAACCATATTGGACATAAACTAAACATATCAGACAATATATAACCATATCTGACGATATGTAACCATATCAGAATATATGTAACCATATTAGACAATATATAACCGTATCGGACAAAATATAACCATATCAGACAAGAGATAACCACATCAAACAATAGATAACCATATCAGACATTAGATAACCATATCAGACGATATATAACCATATTAGACAAGAGATAACCATAACAGACAATATATAATCATATCAGACAATAGATAACCATATCAGACAATTAATAACCATATCAGAAAATATATAACCATATCAGACAATATATAACCAAATCAAACAATATATAACCATATCAGACACTAGATAACAACATCAGACAATAGATAACCATATAAGACAATATATAACCATATAAGACAATAGGTAACCATATCAGACGATAGGTAACCATATCAGCCAATATATAACCATATCAGCAAATATATAACCATATCAGATAATATATAACCAAATCAAACAAAATATAACCATATCAGACATTAGTTAACAACATCAGACAATAGGTAACCATAGCAGACAATATATAACCATAGCAGACAATAGGTAACCATATTTGAAAATAGATATCCATATTGGACAATAAATAACCATATCGAACAAATGGATAACTAGACAATAATTAACCATACCAGACAATATATAACCATATCAGACAATATATAACCATATCAGACAATAGTCAACCATATTAGACCATAGGCCATATCAGGCAATAGGTAACCATATTAGACAAGAGATAACCATATAATACAATAGATAACCATATCAGACAACATATAACAATATCAATGGATAACTATATCAGACAATAGATAACCATATTAGATAATATATAACCATATCAGATAATATATAACCATATCAGATTATTATATAACCATATTAGATAATATATAACCATATCAGACAATCAGTAAGCATACAAGACAAAATGTAATCATATGAGATGATATATAGCCATATCAGACAATATATAACCATATCAGACAATATATAACCATATCAGACAATATATTACCATATTAGACAATATATAACCATAACAGACAATAGATAACCATATTAGACAATAGATAACCATATCAGACAATTAATAACCATATCAGACAACAGATAACAATATTAGAAAAAAGATAACCACATTAGACAATAAATAACCATATTAGACAATATATAACTATATCAGACATTAGATAGCCATATCAGACAAAAGATAACCATATCAGACATTAGATAACCATATCAGACAATATATAACCATTATCAGACATTAGATAACCATATCAGACAATATATAACCATATCAGACAATAGTCAACCATATCAGACAATAGATAACCATATCAGAGAACAGATAACCATAACAGACAAAATATCAGCATCATTTGCTTAAACAATAGAATGAAAAGCCCTTGTACGTTTGTAAAAAAAAATTCTCTTGAGGTTTACTTAAATAATTAAAATCATTTAATGGATTTCAGCAGTGGTCATATTGTTTGCCTGATGAATATCATTTAAATCATTTGATATCCAATAATAGTGCTCCTGAATATTTACAATCCCTATTCCAGTATAGGCTACCTGGTAATACACCCCACCTGCGATCAATATCTACAAAACAGTATAAAATTCCCAAACCAAATAAGGAATTATTCAAGAAAAGTTTCCAATACTCTGGAACTTTGCTCTGGAATAGTATTCCAGTTGAGATTTGAAATACCCACTCTATTTCCATCTTCCAAACCCAATATATCCAGTGTCTTCTGAGATGCTGCTGAATTAAATAAATTCCTTGTATGAGGGCATCAAGGTAGATTAGTTCTTAGCTAATTGTGTTACCCTCTTTAAATAAAGTCATTATTATTATTATTATTATTATTATTATTATTATTATTATTATTATTATTATTAAAGGGATTCTTGTCACAAACGTTTCTGTACAGTTTGATAGAATTCTAGAGAGTAGGTTATTTTTAGAATGAGTAATCTAAAGAAATTATTTTCTGTAAAAATATTCAATATGGCTTAATTTTTATTAGAGATCAGATTGTTGTTTTACAATTTGATTGCCTATGCAAACTTAGTCATACCATTGTCACACACCATTTTAAGATTTATTTATCTTTGTAATGGCTGCAATATTTTATTAGTGAATTGGTATCATTGTGTTAGTTTGGAAGACATTTGTGATATAATGACAACAGTATTTATTAGTGAATTGGTATCATTGTATTAGTTTCGAAGATCTTTGTGATATAATGTCAGCAAAGATTTGTTAGTCAGTCCGTATCATTGTATCAGTTTGAAATTGTATTATTGTATTATTTATTGTCCAATATAGTTATATATTTTCTAATATGGTTATATATTGTCTGATATGATCATATATTGTATTGACACCCGGAAAACTGGCCGCAAGCTCTTAACTGCTTGATATAGGCTCTTCCAATTTTGTGCTATTTTTCATGACATATGTGCTTGTTGTCTATCTTTGTCTACATTATTATGTTTCATCATGCATTGGATGTTCAGTTCATATGTGCTAATTCATCTCCTTGTTTTGGACACGAGAACAATTAGAATTTTTCTCAGCTGTTTTGTTCCACTGTTAAGACATAATTTGTTTTTTAATAAACCGCCATCACGTAATCACCCATTAACCCGCTCACAATATGATGGACCCTCAATAATTGCATTAAATGACCATGCCTAGGCTCATGATACTACATTGTGCTCAAGACTAAACAAACTGGAACTACATTCATCATTACATAATTGTAAACGGAAGCGAAAAAAGAAACATTTCAAAGCTGGCCGGGGTAGAACAGGAAGAATTCCAGTTATCTATCTTTCATCCATAACAGATAAACAATTTAAAAATTATGCAGTTAATTTTGATAACCTAATTCAAATTTTTCTTAAATACCACTATGTATTGCATTATTAAACGCCCAATCAATAGGATCTGATTCACCCGAAAAGCACACAGATATAGTTCATTTTATTAACGACCAGAATATCAACGTCTTCTTCCTGACACAAATATGGTTAAAACCATCAGGCAATGAACCCAAATGTGCAGATTTAACACCCAGCAATGACTCCATCAAGTTGTTCCCCTGCAATTCTGGTGGAGGTGGAATTGCTATCATTACAAAGAATTCCATGATCAAATGCCTTAAGTACAACACATCATTCAATTTCACCCACACATCATGTGAACTAGTCCAAACAACACTCACACTGGAACAAAGGTCAGTCCATTTTTTTCTGTCTTTATCGCCCTCATCATAGTAGAAAAAACAAGCTGACTGGCTCTCTCTTTTTGGAGCAGTTTCCAAATCTTCTGGACCATGGAAATTCGATAGGTGTCAACCTAATTATTCTTGGAGATTTCAACTTTCACTTTTACTGTCCTGGAAACCCATACACGTCAAAACTCCTAGATTCCATTCATGTTTTCAATCTTAAAGTCAGTTAACCAACCCACCCATAAACTTGGTCACATTTTATACTGGTTTCTTTATAGACCTGATGATAATGTTCTGCAATCCACCCTTGTATCCCACAAACTTGCATCAGATCACCTCTGCATTAGATGCCATCTTGACGTATCAGTCCATAACCGTCCACCTCTATTTGCTACTAAGAGAAACCTCTGTATGATAAATAGAACCAAATTCATTCAAGACATCAAAAAAAACCTTACAGCTTTCGTACATCAGTGGAACAACTTGATAACTGCCTGCGTTCATTCCTTGAAAAACATGCCCCAGCCACCAAATGCAGAGTGTCAATACAAAAGTATTCTCCATAGTATAGCAGTGTTAAGGACCAACTTCACACTGCTTTCCACCAGACTCACCATTCATAAACAAACATATAAAGCCGCTAAGAAGAATGACACATAGTCCATTTAGCCAAATCATCCCACTACAGTACTAACATCAATGAGAGTTCCAGCTACAAAGAGCTCATCGTGATAACTAACAAACTAATGTCAAGGAATAAATGTAAACCACTTCCAACTAACTTCTCTCCAGTAGACCTTCCAGACCAATTTGCAAATTTCTTCCGTGATAAAGTACAAACCATTAGAGATTCACTTGACAGCACAATTTCAACTGACTTATCACCATACAGTTATGATCCAGAATTTCAGCGACAACCATTAGGAGCATTTGAAACTGTTTCTATTGATTCAGTACGGACCATCGTGATAAAGAGTGCACCAAAGTCTAATAAACTCGATCCAATTCCGACATCACTGCTGATTGAGTGCTTTGATTCAATATTGCCTTCACTAACTGATGTTATTAATATCTCTCTCTCATCGGGGGAATTCCCATCATTTTTAAAACTGCCATCGTAAAGCCTTTGCTCAAGAAACCAACACTTAAACTTAACGATTTAAAGAACTTCCGCCCAGTTTCTAATCTCCCATACATATAAAAAAATCTTAGAAAAGGTTGTTCTAACCCAACTTGTATCTCATTTGAATTCAAACAGTCTTTTTAGCAATGTACAGTCTGCATATCGCCTTTGCCACAGAACGGAAACTACTCTTTTAAAAGTATTTTATGACATTCTCTCTGCTTTGGATAGTGTAAAGGTTACAGTCCTCACTCTCCTGGATTTGTCTGCAGCATTTGACACAATAGACCATGATATATTACTTCACTGTCTCCAGCATGTATTTGGTATTAGGAATATAGCCTTACAGTGGTTTAAGTCCTACTTAGGCAACATGACACAACTTATATCTGCAAATGGAATACATTCCAGCCCAGTTGACATATGTTGTGTTCCACAGGGGTCTGTTCTTGGACCAGTTCTCTTCATTCTATACACTCAGCCACTCTCAAGTGTCATGGATCATTACCCAGTGTCGCACCAATTGTATGCTGATGACACCCAAACTATACCAGTCTAGCCACCCAACTGAAGTTGATGCTACCATCCAAGGAGTAGAGAGGTGCATTTCTGATATGAAATCATGGATGACATCCAACAAGCTGCAGACGAATGATGATAAAACTGAGGCTATTCTGATCACAACACAAAGAATTTCTCATTCACATCCTTTACCTCAGACAATAAATATCAGCAACACCAATATTAAATTCACGCAGTCAGTACAAAACCTAGGTGTTACTCTAGACAGTACTCTCACATTGTACCAACGTCATGAACATATGCAAGGCTGCATATCTTGAACTGAAACGCATCAGTTTCATTCATAAATATCTTTCAGTTGATGCCACTAAAACACTTGTGTATTCATTAGTACTTTCAACACTGGACTATTGTAACTCAATTCTATCTGGTTCATCACAATATTTACTCCAGAAGCTTCAAAAAGTTCAAAACACAGATGCACGGATTATCTTAAGAGTACCTCAGAGCACAAATCACCACTGCTCTGTACCCTACACTGGCTATCAATTCGATATAGAATTAAACACAAAATTTGTTCTCTGCACTATGCTTCACTGAGAGACTCCAGTCCAACATACCTATCTGGCATCACCCATGTGTATACACCAGCAAGATACTTAGACCCATTGTTCTCACTGTGAAAACAACGTCATAAGGACAACATTCTTTTGCATACCAGAGCCTGGTGACATGGAACAAATTGCCCATTAAAATAAGACACAATGATGCAGTGGTCCCTTTTAACAGTGCTCTTAAAAATCACCTTTTTCGACTGCAGGGACAAACTTGGAGACCTAATAATGTTTCGTGTCTTGTATGTTTTCAGCATGTTTTTTATGTTTTCCATTTTCATTGCTTTTGTCATTTGTTTTTCTGTATTGTAGTCATTATCATTATAGATGGTGTAAAGCACTTAGAGCTTCTAAAGATTAGGCGCTATACAAAGTCCTCATTATTATTGTTATTATTTTTTTATCAGTTTGGAAGACCTTTGGCATAATGGCATCAAGATTTCTTAGTCAATTGGTATCATCGCATCAGTTTGGAAGACTTTTGTGATGTAATGGCAGCACTATTCTTAGTCAATTGGTATCATTGTATTAGTTTGGAAGTCCGTTGTGATGTAATGGCAGCAATATTTTATTAGTGAATTGGTATAATTGTATCAGTTTGGAAGACATTTGTGATGTAATGGCAGCAATATTTTATTAGTTAGTTGGTATCATTGTATTAGTTTGGAAGACCTTTGTGAATTCTGCTGATCCATTTTGAGACTTTGTTTGAAGTGGCCTAATTGACTGCCTGATTAATATCATTTGTAAAAACTGAAAAGGGCTTCATGCTAAATACTCTTCTGAATGGTTTGATAGATACTGTGAGTGTTTTTGTTTCTTTATAAACTTTCCGATATGGCTATATTTCAAAGGAGATTCAAATGATGTCTCAAAATTTAAGTAGTAATCCATATTTGGTCAATGATTGTTGAGACCCATTCCAAAAATTGTTTAAAGATTTATATATGTAGTAAATAAATGCGTATCATTTGCTTGAATGGATTTCTATTTTCATAATAGTAATGGTGTCCATACTGGACATCAAATGAGTACCATCTGTGCCATCTTTAACGGTCTTCATGGCAAAAGTGCTTTCATATTAAATTGATCAAATTATTTGTAAAAGATTTTGAAAGTAAGGTTATTAAATATTGATATATTTTTTGCAATAGTGATAGAGTATTTGACTTCATAAAGTGCAACGAAACATCATATATACTGTTATTATATATTGTCATTGCAGCTTTAAAAGTGTGATTTGAGACTAATATAATGAAGTCAAAGAATGATTTGTAACTGAGAAACTGAAATTATGTTTAACTAACCATGCTTGTAAAGAACACTAAGGTGACAATTAGATTATGTCCATGAAACGTAATTCTTGCTGTTCATACCTCAAGAATCTGAATATTATTTTTTTATACTCCAGTGCTGACTGTTTGAACATGTTACAAATCCTATTGTCCTTTTGTCTTCAACATGTTTTTGTTTGCTGAATGCCATTGTTAGAAAATGATAAAACCACCAGATTGATCATACAGGCATTTGGCTTACAAAATATGGGCAGATTAAAGTATCTGAAGTACATGTACTATTATTAAATCTAGATTAGTGCTCCGACCATCTCCAATAAATTTAATATGAGGTACTATTGTTAAAGCTAGTATGGTTTCATATCCAACTTCACTAGATTTAATACATGTATGTGGTACTATTGTAAAAGATAATTTGGTTCCCACTTTTGTAAAGGCTAGATTGGTTCCCCGACCAACACTACAAAATCTAATGAGGTACAATTGTAAAAGATCGATTGGTTCCCTGACCAAGTCTACTAAATCTAACGAGGTACTATTGTAAAAGATATATTCGTTCCTTGACCAACTCTACTAAATCTAATGAGGTATAATTGTAAAAGATAGATTGGTTCCTTGACCAACCCCATTAAATCTAATACAAAACACATTTTCTGATCAAACATGGGCAAGGGAAAACATAAGGTTAAATTATAAGGGTTGGCAAGTGTGATATTATTATTAAATGTTTAAGTTTTAGTGAGATTATTATTGCTAATTCCAATAATGTATAATATTATTGGGATTATTAGAGATTACTATTGCAAATTCCATTAAGGTATATTTTTAATCAGATTATTAGAGATCATTATTGCCAATTCCCATAATGTATAAAAAGCCTAAAATAGTTTACAAGAGTAAACTATTGTTCTTTAATGTAGAGCTAATTATGTCATTGTAGTAGTAAAAAACATAACATAACTAAGCTTAAATGTACTCTATAAATATAACACTCAAAACAAAACATTACAGTAAATTCATTTTTGTAAAATGATTATGTCTGAGGTGAGAGGAATGATATCTGTTTCAAGTAAATGTTCATTTTCAATGAGCATTTATTACTATTTACTGACAAACAAGCTACTACCAAAATACCTGAGGTATTCCACTGACCTTTGATGTAAGATAGTGAAAATGATAACTTCAAACTACATTATCCCAAAATATAAATAGGTAATGAAGATACTTGTTTTATCATGCATTAAATCCTCAGTGAAAGCAATGACTGAATTTATTTTGTGTATCTTTTATACTATCACATCTGATTTCATTTTGTTGTACATATAACTAATTATCTATAATTATTTCCACTGCCACTTAAAGAATGATATGATTACATTACAGTTATACCTAAAAATAATTATCTGCATTTATCATCTCCACAGTTATTTAAAAAATGATATACTTTCCTTATGTTATACATAAAAGTAATTATCTGCAATAATCATCTCCACTGTCATTCAAAGAATGACATACTTTCATTATGTTATAGATAAAAGTAGTTATCTGCAATTATGATTTCCATTGTCACTTTAAAAAATGATATGCTTACATTAGTCAACATAAAGTAATTATCTGCAATTATCATCTCCACTGTCATTTAAATAATGATATGCTTTCATTGTTTTACATAAATGCAATTATCTGCAATTATCATCTCCATTGTCAACTAAAGATGGACATGCTTACATTACAGTCTCAATATGAGTAATTATCTGCATTTATCATCTCCAGTTATTTTATGATATGCTTACATTACAGTCTCCATAACAGTAATTATCTTCATTATCATCTCCAGTCACTTGGATAATGATATGCTTACATTATAGTCTTTACAAAAGTAATTATCTGCATTTATCATCTCCACTGTCACTTAAATACATACTTATAAATCAGGGCAGGTACATAAATGCAAAGGGAAAAACAACCCCAATCTTACCTGAAGTAAAGAATTGTGCCAATGTCGTTTTGGAATTTAAGAAATAAATCCAATTCGTCCGTGGGTATTGGAACATCTTCTGCCTGGTTAAAAGCTTCCAATAGGGTCCGAGGTATCACCTGCAGACAAACATTTATAAATTTAATTAATTTTATACAATCATTTTCTTTATTATTTTCAATATTCATTAGTTCTCTCTCTCTCTCTCTCTCTCATTTTCTTTATTATTTTCAATATTCATTAGTTCTCTCTCTCTCTCTCTCTCTCTCTCTCACTCTCTCTCTCTCTCTCTCTCTCTCTGTAATATCATGTAAATTCATTATTCAGAGCCAGGCAGTCTATAATAATCAAACTATAACTATCTCCCTATATTTCTATCTCTGACACCAACATAGGTTGAGTATTGGAAGCTGTTATGCTAATTATCATCACACTAACCCCCATGATACCTATGTAGGTAACTATTGGGACATCAGTTATTATCAGACTAAGTAAACAACCCCCCCAACACTAATGGAGCTATGTTGTCAGTTATAATCTTACTTAAAGCACCTCTCTCAGAACCTCCCCACCCTCCCTCTATGACAATAATGAAGGTCGATTATTGGATCAAATGATAATACCTCTCTCTCTCTGGAACACTTATTAAGGTTGTTGTCAGGCAGGCATGCTCTCAATTATCACACTAAGCAACTCTCTCTCTCTCTCTCTCTCTCTCTCTCTCTCTCTCTCTCTCTCTCTCTCTCTCTCTCTAACACTAATAAAGGTTGATACATGGCAGCTATGCAACTATTCTATCAGTTATCACTATGCAACCCCCCTCCTCACTCTCTATGTGGAATATTTATAATATTCTTTACAATGTGAATCTGGGCACTAGTGGTTATAATATTCTTTACATTGAAGCCAGTAGTGATAATATTCTTTACATTGTAAATCTGGACACCAGTAGTGATAATATTTTTTATACTGTGAATCTGGACACCACTAGTGATCATATTCTTTACATTGAGAATCTGGACACCTGGGATAAGAACATTTTTTAAATTGTGAATCTGAACAACAGTAGTGATCATATTCTTTACATCGAGAATCAAGACACCTGGGATAAGAACATTTTTTAAATTGTGAATCTGGACACCAGTAGTGATCATATTTTTTACAATGTGAATCTGGACACCAGTATAGATAGCTTTCTTTACATTGTAAATCTGGACACCATTGATGAAAATATTCTTTAAATTGTGAATCTGGACACTAATATTGATAATACTCTTTATACTGTGCATCTGGACACCAGTAGCAAAAATAGTCTTTACAATGTGAATAGAGATGCCATTAGTGATAATGTTCTTTATATTGTTAATCTGGACACAAGTAGTGATAATATTCTTGACATTGTGAATCTGGACACCAGCAGTATTAATTTTCTTCAAGTTATAAACTATAACGTAATACAAATTTATATAATGGAGTTAAAAATGAGTTCAGACAATCTACATATGCATGTATACCATCTAATAGCATATGTCCATTGCAAGATTTGTTTGCTACCAAAAGCTAAAACATTTCTGACAAAAGCTTTCTCCAAAATCAGTAGGAATTAACAAATTATCACAATAACATAAAAATCGAATTAGGTTATTTACATGTAAATACAAATAGTTCAAACAAACATTCTTTTGCGTTACATCCATTAGTGTCTGCGAAATTGCACTAATAAGGATTTTTGACAAACAATTACATGCCAAGATGTCAAGAAATATATACCAAAGTTTAAAACGTGTTTTGTAATGGTCATTCAAAATTTCACCAATCATTTACAAATGGATAGAAATAGCACAATACCAGTATACATGACTAAGTAAAGTGGCTTCTAGTCAAGGATCTCAGCAAGGCTTTGGTCCACATAAGATATTTATATCTACGGTAACTCAAGATGTTTTAATTTAGTGATCCTAACATGATTTTATTCCTGAAAAGGTATATACTGGGTATAGCTAACTCATGGTGATTTAAGTCAATGATTTTAACAAGGGTTTGGTCCTCAAAAGATATATATAACTAACTCATGTGGATTAAAGACATTAATTCTAACAAGAATTTGGTTCAAAAAGATATATTTAGCTAACCCATGTGGAGTTTAGTCATTAATTCTAACAAAAAATAGCTAACTCTTGTAGATTTTATAATTAATTCTAGTAATATTTTGGTCGACTAACTCGTGTATTTTAGTCATTAATTCTAACATGGTTTTGGTTCCTAAAAGATCTATATAGCTAACTTATGTTGAGTTTAGTCATTAATTCTACAAGGGTTTTGTCCTCAAAAGATATATATTTAGCTAACTCATGTGGATTTGAGTTATTAATTCTAATAAGGGTTTCGTTCCCAAAAGATATATAGAGCTAACTCATGTGGATTTGAGTCATTAATTCTAACAAGGTTATGGTCCCCAAAGAATATATTTAGCTAAATCATGTGGATTTGAGTCATTAATTCTAACATGGTTTTGCTTCCCAAAAGATGTATATAGCTAACTCATGTAGATTTTAGTCAAACATTCTAAAAATGTTTTGATCCCCAAAAGATATAGAGCTAAATCATGTGGAGTTTAGTCATTAAGTCTAACAAGGTTTATGTCCCCTCCCCTCACACCCAGAATGTATACATGTCTAACTTGACTGACTTTGGCTCAATAATACTAATAAGAGTTTGGTCCTTCAAAAGTAAGATGTCTAACTCAAGTGACTTTTACTCAAATATGTTAAGAAGGTTCTGTTCCCCAACATGTCTAACTCAAGTAATGCTTACTCTGTGATGTCAAGAAGGTTCTGATCCATAAACATGTCTAACTCAAGTGACTTCTACTAAATGATGTCAAGTTTCTGCTCCCCAAACATGTCTAACACAAGAGATGTTTACTATGTAATGTTAAGAAGGTTTTGATCCCTAAACATGTCTAACTCAAGTGATGTTTACTCTAGCCCTTTACAAGGCACACATTTTTCCTCTTTTTAACACTGAACCGGCAAGATTTTTTCAGGTTTTCAGTAAGATTTACTAACATAACGTTAGTAAAAACATCAAATCTAAGGTGTTAGTGAACAGATTTTTGTGAAATACAAAACAAAATAAAGAAAAATGAATGCAGATTTATTATTTTACTCACATGTGAAATGAATAATCCAATGTTGCCAGTAATCCACACATGAAATACAACATATTATTTGTGATTGTCAGTCATCTATACACTATTTATAAAGAATTATGGACGTTTCGCCCTATGGACATTTTGGACCAGGACATTTTGCCCTACTTCAATGGACATTTTGCCCCACTTCAATGGACATTTCGCCCCACCTGGTACATGGACGTTTCGGCCCATGGACGTTTCGCCCCACATCAATGGAAATATCAGACATTTATAGAAATTCATCAGCATTACACCATTGTCTTCATTTTACTTTAGGGGCCTACCGTTAAGATTTCATATCACATAATCCTAACTCTCACTCTCTCTCTCTCTCTCAATCACATTCAGCGTGCCGTTATATCAGACAATATTTTCCCCCTTTTCTTCAATAAGTAATATATAAGACTGATCAGAAAATTAATATATCGTTTACAGTGATAATTTTCTATACTGCAGTATTTTTATTTTTGCTGTTACACAAACTGATGAAGACTGCTCCAATGGCCTAGTGGTTAGAGCGTCCATCGTGGAAGCAGGAGGTTGTGGGTTCGATCCGCGGCCTAGTTGTTCCAAAGTGTGCAGTGTGGCAGTTTATAGTGATTCTAGCATTGGGGCATCATGCCGCAGACATGTAGCATGATGCCCCACCCAGTGACATTATTTTGACACCAGGCCGGCCAGTCCTAACTCTAATGCTGAGCGCCAAACGAGGCAGCTGTTAGTACCATTTTTATAAGTCTTTGGTTATGACTCGGCCGTGGATAGAACCAACAACCTCCCGCATCATAGGCGGACGCCCTAACCACTAGACCACAGGAGCGGTCACCCATAAATATGACGGTTTAAACACATTATATCATATTTTTTTAGTGTTTCTCTTCCACATAATACTTTATTTATTTAAAAATGTTAAACTTTACTAATTGTTTTCATGATCGTATTAGTTTTCTGAATATAACTTGCGATTTATTGGCATTGTTACTACTTGATACTATTTTTTAATACAATAGTATGGTAACAATAGCCTCATTTTAAATGGTAAGCATTGCAGTATTTTGTTATCGTTAATCGATCAAAGTCGGTATGCATTTTGCTTCAAGTATGATAATTTACACTTTACTCTTAGTTATCCCTAAAACAGTGTTTCATCGTCTTGTTCTTTTTCATGCTCGAGTGATTCTTTACTTTCAGTCATCGAGCTGAATGAAGGGCGAGTAATAAAAATTTTAATTAACGATACAGAGATATAAAAACTGGTTTCAGACATTTATTTTCTAAATATGAAGCATGTATTTGCATGTTTAAATTAACACACATCACTAATCAAGATTACATCTCATGACAGGGTAGAAGTGTCAAATTATGATGTGCAAACTTATACTTCTAACTATCCT
Source organism: Unio pictorum (assembly GCA_030141615.1). Lineage (NCBI taxonomy): Eukaryota > Metazoa > Mollusca > Bivalvia > Unionida > Unionidae > Unio > Unio pictorum. The sequence goes on along the minus strand of JARLTB010000239.1, from coordinate 1,279,235 downwards.
TGATTCTCTCTTTTTTATAAAATGCATTGAAGTAAAACATCAGATAAAGGTGATGAAATAGCGTTAAATTAGATTTATTCCTTTCCCGAAACCTAAAAAAGCCAGGATGTTTAAAGACTTGTGGTTGTATGCACAACAACTAAACATGAACACAATTGATGGCAATTACCAGTCGTTTCTTTGCACCCATAAGCAAGTGTGTGTGTGTATGTGTGTGGGTGTGTGTGTAAATGGATTTTTTAACATGGCTTTAAAAAAAGTCAGTCATATCGCTACGATGTACGTCTAAGAAGACCATGCTTGCTAGACCTGTAAATAGAAACACTGTCTTCAGGTCATTCAGTTCATTCCATCGAAGTTTTGTGATAACATTTATTTTTAAAGACGTTTGATATACTGAAACACAAACAGTATCATGCGATAAGGGACACTAGATACTAAATACATACAATTATTATTTAAGAAATTCATTTATTTTGTTATGCCCGTTCAAATGCGGATTGATCGTAATATGATGTAGAAAATAAAATAAATTACCAGTATTTCTACAGGCTCTGTGTTGCCATTGGCCGCAACACCGAGAAAGAGTATTTAGGATGTTAGCATCTAAAAGTTAAATTATTTAAACTATTCCTATTCTAAAAAATGTATATTACTTAATGGGATGTTTTTCCAAACTCTTCCACAGGCTTGTCCACTTCACGTAGTGCCACATGATATAGCCCTATGACGTCCTCATAATGTACTTTCCCCATTAAGTTTCCTATTCTATACAATCAATTTAACAATAAATGCAGCTGTAATTTTGTTTAATAAATGTAATGGCCCATCACCTTTTTTAAAAAAAAATATTTGTAAAATATATATTTAAAAAAAAAATCTTTTAATTTAAAAATGTTAACAATAAATAAAAGAAAGAAAAGTTTTTCCCTATTTCTTAATCGTAATTATTTGTCCACATCTAAACATCGTCTTTGTAATGTAGTCTGTAATTTGTCTAATTAAGTCTTTATTGAAATTTCCGTCTAAGAAGAGTATCTGTTGTCTGCGATATTTGTTGATCTTAAAGATTTCCATAATAAAAGCGAGAGAGAGAGAGAGAGAGAGAGAGAGAGAGAGAGAGAGAGAGAGAGAGAGAGAGAGAGAGAGAGAGAGAGAGAGAGAGAGGAGAGAGACTATGGAGTATGAAATTGATGTGGGGTGAAATGTCCATGAGCCGAAACGTCCATATAGCAGGTGGGGCGAAATGTCCTTTGATGTGGGGCGAAATGTCCATGGGCCGAAACGTCCAGGTAGCTTTATAAACACTCTGCCAAATACTCACTGGCCTCCAAGATGCTAGGGAAACAAGTGTCCTTACAGTAATCCCAACCTCTCATCCATCGACGAGTACATTTCCACACAAGGAAGACTGTGGATCCCCATTAGTATGAGCAGACCAAAAGCCTGCATTTCGGTTGCATTTGTTGGAACCCATGCTCCATCATTTATCTGTTCGATCTTTTGTTTAGCATACTCATTTATTTGATCGGCAATCGTTTTAAGAGTTTGTTCCTCGAAGAGTTGATGAAAGAAGGCAAGCTGAGAATGATCATCAGTTGTTATGTTGGCACCAGTTTCTTCGGTAAATCTTTCGATTTTCATTGCTGTTGTTTTGTTGCTCCAACCATGTGTGTCGCCAGATGTGTGTCGCCAGATGGCCTCGCCCTACTTTCTTCAGCCACATTTTCAGAATCCGAATCACTTTCTTCAAAGTCCGAGAGATCCGAAGTGCTTACGTTGATATCACTGATATCTAATTCCGCTTCAGTCAACTTTGTGCACTTCAATGTCACTTAAATTGAACCCAGCGAAATCTCCGCTATCACTTGAAGAATTGTCGAAATCCATTTTGAAAAACAAAGCATTAAAACCCTGAAGACTATTAAACAAAATCCAATCAAATTTAAAGAAAACACTTGCAAATGGCGCCCACGCTATCAAGCTATGGTGGCAGGGTCCAGTTTCGTAATATGTTATTCTAAGAACTTCAGTAGACTTGTCAGGTCATGTGTGTGATATGATTATGTTGCGCTACATAATACCTATCCATAAATATGGACCTTTTTGACCTCTCTCACGTATTATATTTTTAATGAATTTTTATATTAGGCAGGTGCATGCGACATTAAATTTGTACATAAAAACTGGAACCTGCCCCCTCAAGGGAAAAATGCTAAAATAAAATTGTGCAATGAACCACATTTTGTCTTATTTTCTTGTTCTTTATTCATATGCAATTAATTCTTATACATTAGCCTCATCACAGTACCTCAATTTGTCTCCTTATTTCGAATCTCTCAGCTCTATTGGAGATTCAAGGGAGGTAATTTCTTTTTGCACCTATAAATTATACCTATTGGTATCAGGACAAGTTAGCATATTTTGAGCTTAACTAAGCTGCTTTGAGAGAAAATGGGGGTTTAAAATGTGTTTACTTGATTTTCAGGTAGGTAGCAAGCTTTATACTCCTATTTTAATGAAAGTTATTCATATTTCATTGCAGACACACAAAAAACATTACATGACATGACATCACACATTCTTCTAAGTAATTTCACTCCACAGGAGCAAATGCACTTTCAAGAAATCATAGACATACTGTTATAAATGGTGAATGTCATCAATGGAATGGTGTTGCAAATAGTGATGGATATGGTATATTGCGGACAATGTTTCGAGGAAAAAGAATTAAAGTTTTAGTACTTTTGTGAACAGTTCCACCATATTGGATTTAAACTTACAGTTATTGCATTGCACACAAACAGTGATGTACAAACCATGTCTTTTGTGTACCGTAACAACTGGAAAAGCATTCTTACATTGATGTGGCAGAAATACCCTGATTAGTTCTGAAAGTTTATTGATGTTGACAACACAGTTTTCTTTTGGCATACTGGTAGCCACTTTTTTACTGAGTACAGAATGAGTAATAATGTCAGTTGTTTTCCTTTTTGCAGGTCTCAATTTGCATGGAATGATGTTAAGATCTGTTGTCTCAGTCATATTGGTAGAAGCACTAGTTTGAAGCGTGTATTCATTATGATCCAAACGCACTAAAGATTGATTATGAAAGACCAAATTGGCTTTATCATGACTTGTATTTTCTGGTAGGTCCTTATTTAAAGTAATAGAAGTTACAACATGTCTCTTTTTGTACTGAGTTTTCTTCTTGCTAATATTGTTCTTGTAGCTTTTCTTTCTATTTCCTCTCATTCTCTATATCCTTGCAATTGCTAAAGTCAGCTGTGAGTGGACAGGATTCTGAGAATATTTGGGTTAACTGTATGGACTTTGTATTTAGTTTGTATTTTGGGTTTGAGAATAGTTCATTTCAAAGGCCTGTTGTCACTGAATTTATCTGATATGTTGATGTAAGTTAAGCAAGGTTCCTCACATCAATGTCCCAACATAGAATAATATTTGTTTCTTTTACATCTGGCTCAATTAGCTAGACATTGGTGTATTCCCCCCCCCCAATGCCCCCAATGCTGTTTATGTTAGCATCACTAGAACAATACCAGGCCAGGAATGTTGATGTGTGTGTCTCAAGCTATAATTATTATTAAAGTACATTATAAATGTAAATGTCTGGTAACATTTTTCTTAAGAGGCACTTTTCTAAAGAAAAAATTCAAAAAATAAGTGCTTGAACAATAGAGAAGTTCTATCGCTAATAACAAAGAGTGTATCTCATATTCAGTCACTATTTGCAACTGTAAAAATCCATTCTTAGCATTCAGTCAACATCATCGTGTAATTCTGGTATCTTCCTGACTATACAATGGCAAAAAGGACAGAAAACATTCCATTGCACACAAGTTTAATTCTTTTCAAGACAGCAACCCTAGCACAAAGTATATACAATGCAATGCATTTCCGCAATGTAGTGACTTTTCTAAAAGAGTAATAACATTTTAACTTTAGCATACAAAATAATTTCCTTGAACCATTTTGCTAGATAATGTCTACATAAGTGATATGTACAAAAGTTTTGACAGAAATTATTTTTTGCAAAATGCTTAAGGTGGCAGCGTCCAGTTTCGTAAATTAACCCCTGGCAAATTTCTTAACTTAAGGGTATGGTGTGAGTTTTTGAGCTACTATTGTGTAATAATTAAAGATATGGATAAATTTGTGAACTAGGTGTTTCAGGCTTGTGTTGTTCTTGAAATTGATGTCAGTCATGTACACTTTCCATAGTTACTCTGCAGTATGTTGATTGTGAAATACCAATAGTCGGCTAGGAAGAAGAGCTTGCCTCCCATAGCAGTAGACACGTGGGTTCAAGGCAAGTAGAATATCTCAAAAATGGCTTGGATGACAACTATTATGAATTGCATCAAGCTATTTAGAAGACAATGTTTTTCAGAATTTTCATCCAGGGAAAGACCTTGCGTTTGCACTGTGAGCACCACATGCTGTCAAAAATGGCCTTCGGATGTGAAAAATGCATGTATAAAATAGGGGTTGGGGTACATAAATATTTTATTCTAAGAACTTCAGTAGACTTGTCAGGTCATGTGTGTGATATGATTATTTTGTGCTACATAATACCTATCCATAAATATGGACCTTTTTGACCTCACTCACGTATTATATTTTTAATGAATTTTTATATTAGGCAGGTGCATGCGACATTAAATTTGTACATAAAAACTGGACCCTGCCCCCTATCGGCAAAATCGGAAGTAAACAATGGGAAGTCTCACAAAGTCTCGAGATCGCGTGTTTACAACCCTTAGTTGTCACGGACGCTTTCGGACGTTTTGCCCGTTCGGTAGTAAAGACGTTTTTGGCCGCTGTGCTAGAATGTAAAGGGCTAGAATGTTAAGAAGGTTCTGATCCCTAAATATGTCTTACTCAAGTGACTTTTACTCAATGATGTTAAGAAGGTTCTGATCCCTAAACATGTCTAACTCGTGTGACTTTTACTAAGTGATGCCATGAAGGTTCTGGTACCTAAATACGTCTAAATCATGTTACTTCTACTCAACTATGTTAAGAAGGTTTGATACCTAAACATGTCTAACTTAAGTGTTTATTACTAAACAATTTCAGGTTAGCAGTATCAGTGTCCATAGTGGATGCAACATCAACTCCTTTTCCATTTTAGAAAAATCAGACATCATTGGAAGACATGAGGTAAAATCTCCATGCCAATAAACACATCAATTTTGCGTTAGTGCATCATTTTCATTCAGGACCAACCCATGAAAACATGAAATCTCCTTCAGGAGGAATTGCTATAGTAATAGTTTCAAGATGGCTGCCATGATGACACTATCAAACTGGCATTCGGCTTGAAAGCAAGATTAGTAAGACTTTCAAGATGACTGTTATGATAGCAATAGCTTTTATTTAGGACCAACTCAACTTCATAAGAAACCTTCTGAAAATATAATGTCTAGAAGCACTGACAATAATACTATTAAGATTGACAGCATAGTCGGGTGGTGGTCTTCTTGAAAGCAAGATTGGCATTATGTCCAATTAGGACCAAACAAATATTGGGATGAATGTGCATGTAAAGTTTCACTGCAATCCTACAAGCAGTCTAGACAGAATTGAAATAATTTGTACTAGTGGACAACAGGCCAACCCTTGAGCTCCTCATCTCTGTGACCAGTAGAACTATACACTGAAATCTACGGAGGGCATCTTCTAATGACCATGATATATATGCAAGTTTAATATATGTTCTGCTATATTGTTAACAGGTAGAAGGCAGCTAAATAATATGTCCCATTCAACTATATATCTATCAAGGTATACACTATAAAAGTTGATTTTCTTTAACATTGCATTTGTAAACATGTACCTTGATTCCAGCAGCCTTGAGCCTCATCAACTCTCTTTCCAGAAGGATCCAACGTGCAGGTACCTCCTCTCCCCAGTATGGTTGCTGCGATGCTACCTCTACAATTTTCTTCTTCAGAGCCACCAATTTGCTATCTACAACTGTGTTATCAATGGCAAAGTCCTCATCAACCAAGTGAAACATGGTAGGTTTATCCTTGAGATAAGAACGGATCTCTCTGAAGTATTTCTCACATACCTCATGACGATATGTCTATAACAGAAAAAAGATCAGCACAAAGTGAATGTAAGAAAACCCACCTGCAGCTGAGTCAGAAAAAAATAAATCACTGAAAGATTATTCTTTATTTAAAAGTTAGTGATGGCAGCAATATATGATGGTGATGGCACAAAATGTTAATATGAATGAAAGGTCTTCATGCCTGGATGCTCTCTTTCCACTTGAATAAAAAAACATTGAGCAGGTTTAGAGAAGAAATTACTAAAAGCTTTTCCTACATTTAGTAACAGTGACCCTATTAGAGGGGAGATTAGGCTTCTTGTTATAAATGGGAAAAGACTTTATGCCAAAATGCTTGTCTCTAATATGATCACATTCTCTTCAACAGTCATGGAGACAAAGTTTAATTTGTTTCGGTTTTCAGTAAGGGCAGCAATATTTGATAAAACTGCAAGTCCTCTGTGTCAGATTACTGTCTTATATCATCAGCAGTTTTAAAAGTTGTTTATAAATTGTTCTTAGTTTCTAATAGCAACCAGATTTAAAGATGAATTGGGATATCATATTTTGTATACATTTAAAACTGTTCTTCAAGCCAAAATGTCTTGCCAAATATGAGATTCTGCTTGGCAGTTTCTGTGAAATGAGTTGTTATTTTCATTAAATTCTATTTTGAGTAATGGTGGCCATAAATCAGAATGGTAATCAATGGAATAATGAAACTGTTTTTGGATCTGAAACTTTTACCTTTGACTCTAACCATTACAACTTTTATGAAGGAAAATTAAAATACATCTCTTCAAAAATAGTTAAGTAAACTACCTTAGGACCACTACCTCACAAATCCAGCCCTCTCAATTTAAAAATTGGCTATACAAACCAAAATATTATCTGCTCACATATGCGAGTCATCCTTGCAACAGTTCCATTCACAAATATCTTTCAGCTGATGCCACTAAAACGTATGTGTATTCAGTAGTTCTTTCAATGCTGGACTATTGTAACTCAGTTATGTCTGGTTCATCTCAATATCTACTCCAGAAACTTGACAAAGTTCAAAACACAGCTGCTTGGATCATCATTGGATTACCACGATCAGAGCACACCTCCCCAATGCTCTGTACCCTACATTGGCTATACACTCAGTCCAGAATCAAACACAAAAATTGTTCTTTGTGCTACGTTTCACTGACGAGTGACATACTCAATTCCAGTATACCTATTTGGCCTCACCCATGTGTGCAGACCAGCAAGATCCTTACACTCCTCTTCTGACAATTGTATACTCATTATTCCCACTATGAAACCAATGTCATATGGAAAACGTTATTTGGATGCCAGGGCCCAGCAATGTTGAATGATTAACCATTGAAATTAGACACAAATACATAATGATACCTTTCAAGAGTGATCTTAAAACTCAACTTTTTAGACTGCAAGAACAAACTTACAGACCTAAAATTGTTTCCTTCCTTAAATATTTTCCGCATTTTCTTTTTGTTTTTCAATTTCATGGCGTTTGTTTTGGTGGTTTCTCTGCATCTTTTTTCTTGGTATTCATATCATAATATATGTAGTAAAATGCTTATAACTTCTAATGATTAGACGCTATTCAAAATCCTCATTATTGTTGTTATTATTATTATTATTATTATTATTATTATTATTATTATTATTATTAATCTCCTCCTGGATACAAGATATAATGCAAAATTAGGTCAATACTTCAGTTACTACTTACTTGAAAGGGTTTATCTGTATTTAGAACAGTATTATAAAAGAATCACATTTTGCTGCAAACAAAATTGTTTTCTTCTTACTCAAACTGTAATACTTCTTGAGAATAATAATAATAAATAACTGCAACAAAAAAATTCTTCTTACCCAAACTGCAATAATGCTAGAGAATAAAAAAATGACAAGGAATGAATCTCACCAATGATACTTGTGACTAGCAAACACAGGTGAGGCCAATAGAGATATACATTGTCATTGTAATGGTTCCTTATTATATATTGTCAGAATGAATGGTACATTGTATTTTGGGCACAATGCTAAATAATAATAATAATAATAATAATAATAATAATATTAAAAATAATAATAATGAGGACTTTGTATAGTGCCTAATGTATAGGAGCTCTAAGCGTTTTACAACATATATAATGATATGACTACAAAACAAAAACACCAAAGAATTAAAAGGAAAAAAATGCTGTAAATATTTCAGGTAGGAAACATTATTAGCTCATTAAAATTTGTTCTTACAGTCAGAAAAGGTGCGTTTTAAGAGCACTCTTAAAAGGGACCACTCTGTCTTTGTGTCTAATTTCAATGGGCAATTTGTGCCATGATGCTGGGTCATGGTATGCAAAAGAAAAGTATTCATATGACTTTGTTTTTTAAGATAAGAATAATGACAATATGATTGTCAGAATTGTGGCATTAGTATCTTGCTGGTGTGTACACATGGGTGATATGTTGGACTGTAGTCTATTAGTGAAACAGAGAACACATTTTGCGTTTCATTCAGGATCAAATGGATAGACAGTGTAGGGTACAGAGCAGTGGTGTGGTGTGCTCTGATCATGATACTCTAAAGTGGATCTGAGCAGCTGTGCTTTAATAAATTTTAAGTTTCTAGAGCAGATATTGAGATGAACCAGACAGAATTGGGTTACAATAGTCCAGCCTTGAAAGTACTAAGGCACACACAAGTATTTTAGTGGCTTCAACTGAAAGATATTTGTGAATGGAGCTGATGCGTCTCAGCTCAAGATATGCAATCATTGCATATGTTCATGACATGTTGGTGTAATGTGAGAGTACTGTCTAGAGTAACACCTAGGTTTCATACTGACTGTGAATTTAATGCTGGTGTTACTGATATTTATTAATTGAAGTAAAGCATGTGAATGAGAAAGTCTTTGTGTTGTGATCAGAATGGCCTCAGTTTTTTTATCATTCATCTGCAGCTTTTTACATTTCATAAACATGTCAAAATTTGTCAGCTCAAAGGAGTCTTTGTTTCTTATATAACATGTTTCATGATGATTAAATGTGTTTGAAAATGTTAAACAAAAACTTCTTATTGTGATGGTTGCTAACTTCTTCACCTTGAAAACCCACTGGAGAAAGTTAAGCTAATTAATTAAACTAATTGATGTTTAAAGAAGGGTGATGTGTTCATGTTCAGACCATTGTGACATAGCCTTACACTTCCCCTTGTACACATTTTGAGTGGTTGACCTTAACATATCTATCCAGTTCCCCTTGTACACATTTTGAGTGGTTGACCTTAACATATCCATCCAGTTCCCCTTGTACACATAGCCATCATAGCCATCTTCTTCCCTTTATATACATTTTCAGTGGTTGACTTACATAGCCATCTTCTTCCCTTTATATACATTTTCAGTGGTTGACCTGCATAGCCATCCACTTCCAGATGTACACATTTTGAGTGGCTGACCTTCATAACAAAGCAATCCTGTCCACTGCTTGTTCTCAGAAATGTTTGCCTCAGCAGGCTTTTCTTAAAGTATAATATACACCAACAAGTTAACAGCTCTGAGTTTAAAATGAAACAACTGCATTCAAGGTTGTTTGAGCAGATGAAGAATGACCCAAAATTTATTTGGGATTTTCACTAAATATTTTAACGTTATCAATAATTGTTCCACGTGAGAATTTGGAAAAGATGCACTCTAATTTTCATCATCTATAGAAACATCTTTGGTTCAATATAAGAAGATGCATCTATACTGCTGCAATCTATCTAGTGAGCATAGACTACGAAAACATTTTGATATGGGACTGGTTAGATAAATGTTGGATGCTTTTCATTTCACTTTTTTTCCAGATTGATCCATGCATAGCTTAGCCACAGAGTGTACAGATTCAACTGAATACTGTGGGGTTAAGTAATTTAGAGTAACCAATTATTTTGAGATGAGTCTATCAATATAAGAAGCCTGCCCAGAATGGAATTGTCCTTGATGATACTACTTAGTAAAACCCCATCCTGCTAGGCATACATCTGGTCCTCATTTATTTTTTGAGATAATGGAACGCGACTAATGAGCATGCCCTTTTCATCTAGTGTGTCCTTCCACCAATGACATGAATTCACTATAAGTTTCAGCTCAAAAAGATTAATTTGTAAATGTCAGTAATGAGGGCATAATACATTGCTTCCCATAAACAATTGTCATTCCCTGAAACTTGACCTGCAAGAAAACACCAGTCATAAGCCAAGTGAGACTCTTCCAATTATTTAGATGTGATATCAGGAAACAGAACTGCTTTTTCATGTGATATGCTTCAATTATTACTGGGGTAATATTATCATTTACATTGCATAATGGTCTCAAAAATCAGTGAATCAGGACCACGGGAACTGCTGACACAATGCTGCGAACCTGAAGGCAATATAATTCTGAGACACAATGCGAATCTTTGAGCAGATAAAAGATACTGTTGAGATGATTTTCAATGCACACTTGTAAAGAAGACACCCTGTTCACAAGCCTTTTTAGCTTGATGTCTTTGACATAGAGATGATCATTAAGTGAGACATTAATCTGTCCATAATTCTTGTGATGACACAGGGCTTGATGTTGAGACCAAAACAAAAAGATCCACTGTTTTTCTGATCATCCCGGACCCTTGATAACAGTTTCTGAATGCCTACACAGCTTGAATGACGTTTCCTTACTAGGCATATCCTGATGTGGGAAAGCTGCCGTTTGTCTCTGTTCTGGAAAGAACAGTTGGGTTTCTGATGCTGGGTGGGCCTGTGCATGATTTGTCCTCTTGGAGGCATGCTTACAGATTTACTCCTTCAGTCAGTCTAAGAGAAAGTCCAACAATGGATATATCTAAAGTATGAAACTCTCAGACAAAGGCAAAGGGGGAGCCTTGAGAGCTAGATTTATCTCATGGCATTGGAAAGTGCTTGTTGTGTTGCCCTTTTCAGCATGAACCATTTGCAAAACTGATTCCCATTCATAGCCAGTGAGCATGATGGAAAGTGAAATGAGAAACGGTTACACTTGCTAAAAAATTGGCATTGATTCCAGATTAAGCAGGTAACCTACTGCAAGGTTCTGTGTCACAGAAATATTTTCGGTTTGTTAAAACTGGACAGCAGTCATTGTTGTAAAGAAACGATCTTCTAGCTTCCTATCTAGACCATGTAATTGACCACACTGTGGTTAAGTATTTGAATGTGGACTAATCCATCTTTGAGTATGAAGCAAATTTTTTGTAGCAAATTATGTTTATCCAAGAATACTTATCTGATTATATTAACATTAGGAAAACAAGCCTATTAAATCCGGATAATAGCCCTACTAAAAGTACATAAATTCAATCTTTTGTCCATAGCATATTGACATTATCAACTACTTGCCATCACTAGGTTTCTCCAGTTTCGTGCAGAGTGAAAAAGAGAATGATTTGGGCAGTCTTCAAGTAATGTTATCATGTAAATATTCTAGGAGAAACAATTTATTACAGAATTTGCTTTCATCTTTATATACATTCCCTGATCACTTTCACATTAGCAACATAGATAATAGGTGGAGGAATGCCTGGTATCCTGCCTACACCTTAGGTATCCTTCTAAGAAGAAAGACTGGATTCCCTCTATGAAAAATAATCTGTTCTCCTACGTAAAATAACATGGCCTGCAGTCACATGATTGTGACTACTCTATCATGTTAAGAAGATGATAACTAAATCACTGATGAATTCAGCAATAGCCAAGATGCTGTGCTGGTTTAGTTAGGTTTGGTGGACATCTATGCTACAGCCACAGGACCAGATGTATTCACATTTTGTCTCTGTACAGCTAAATGCCTAAAAGAAAATTTTAAGGATGACTGCACGCCATCCAATGATGCCTTGGATCCAAATATTGCCATCAGATGATGCCTAGGATCAAAACAGTGCCATCCAATGATGCCTAGGATCCAAACATTGCCAGCCAATGATGCCTAGGATCCAAAAATTGCCATCCAATGATGCCTAGGATCCAAACATTGCCAGCTAATGATGCATAGTTTCCAAAAATTGCCAGCTAATGATGCATAGTTTCCAAAAATTGCCATCCAATGATGCCTAGGATCCAAACATTGCCAGCTAATGATGCATACGATCCAAACATTGCCAGCCAATGATGCCTAGGATCAAACCATTGTGCTCTAATGCAATGCTCACATATATTGAGCTGAAATCCTCATAAAGCAACTTTAAAAATTCAGCAAATAATTTATTTACCTAAAATGCAAAGTGAAAACTCAAAAGACACGTATAGTATTGCGAATAAAATCGCAATTTTAGATGTCCTATCATAATGTCCAGGAATATAGATTGTCCTATAGTCTGGAATGTCCCGATGTATTACAATAGTGTAATCCAAACATATTTGATGGAACTCTCAACCATTTCAAAGTAAAGTTTTAATCCAAAAAGTAGAAAAGCAACTTTGAAAATTAAAAGTACAATATAAATAATTTCTCTCAAGTTATATCTGAACACAATGTATTAATACCTCGAGTAGATTGTTGATGCAGGAATTGTCCCATCACCGAGTAGCAATCAAACTTTTCTTGCAATTCCGACACAATATTTTGGGAAATAATTTCAGCACCAACATAATGTGGGTGTGAGTGTTGTCAATGAAATAATGAATGTGTGTGTGTGTGATTAGGATTTTTAATGTAGCTTTAACAACGTTTCAGTCATATCACTACAATGTCTGCAGTCATGCAGTTCATAGTGATGTATAGCACTGGGGCATCATGCCGCAGACATGAAGCATGATGTCCCACCCAGTCCCATTATCCTGACACCAAGATCATGTGTGTGTGTGTTTTCAATGGATGAAGGTACTGTTCTGTTTGACAATACTAGAATATCAACCAGAATATTGAGTTTGCTGGAAATTTGTGTTTCATGTCGACCTGAAGATAACAGCACCAATGAAAAAGCTGACTGTCAGGCATTAATAGGTCAGGTGACCAAGTTCTCCCATTTGAGGAGCAAGTCATCACTACAGAGTTGTTAAACATAAACATAAATGATTTCCCAATGAGTCTTTTATTCTAGAGCTGAAAGGCATTGATGATTATTTCATTCTTAGTGGGCTGATGTGAAGAGTACTTCCCCTAGTCATCATTTGCCTGTGACCATATCAAAGCCACAGCAGCAGGTGTGCTCTCCATCTGTAGGTAATGGAGTCATTTACAAGAGGTGTGAATTATGATGACCTTTAGGAATCCAATCTGTTGCCACTTTGAGTAACCTTAGGAGTTGCAAGAAAAGAACTGACATCAATATTGTAATGGAAATGGACTCTACCAGTTCAGCAATACATCAGCTGCATACATAAGGTAGATGTACTAGATTGAGATTAGTTAAAAACTCCATACCATGGTAAGCCAAATGTTTCCAATCTCCCCAAGAAACTGAAATAACAATGCAATTGATGAAGATGTAATCTACATTTTAATGAAAGTGCAGGCTCTTTTATTTAGACTGGACAGATGGACTTGAAATTGGTAAAATGTTCTCCTGGCAAGAAAACCCAAGAAACTTGTGTGCCATCACATGGATAGGGCCATGAAAGTTGGCATCTGTGAGATTGAAAGATGACTGGCTACTCATCAAGTTTGAATGATGAATAAGTGGCCATCATTATCTACATCTTGAACATCAGAGGAAGAATGTATTCATTGAGGCAACTCAAGTATATTATTGGCAACAACATGCAATTGGTCTTCTTTATAAAACATGCATTATTAGAACCCTTTATAGGTTTGCTTTCGTAAATCTCCTCTGCCAATATATTGATGAGTGACTATGTTGCATACTGAATAATATTTTCCTCCTGTTCTGATTGCAAATTCATAAGACAAGATGATGAGAAAACTGGACAATGGCAGAGAAATGGAACAATTCCTTCCTGAAATAACTGGGGTCATCCATCTGTTATTTGATGAACTGGTTCACCCAATGAGCCGGTAGGATGGCCAGCCCAGCTGTCAGATATATGTAAGCTGGACAGGTTAGTTTTCATACAGGTCTTGTCAGCAGCATTATTGGACAGATTTTCCACTTCTATCCCCTTCTGAATGGGTAAGTCAGCTTAGTAATAAAGAAGGATCTTGCACTAATATTCCTGTCCTTACAAATACATGAAGCAATATGTCTGATCAATCAGTTGGCTTTAACAATAAGATCACCTTTTCTTTAATAATCAAAATTAGTCCAACTAAATACAACTTTTGGATGGATATCTTGAATTTAATACCAAAATGAATGGAAGGAATTTGAGTCTTATTTCATACTATGTTGTATATGGAAGTGATTCTTTAGCTTTAAATACTGGCATCACCTAGTGCTGGAAGGCAGAGGTAATGGCAAATGTGTTTTTGCTAGATGATAATTAGCCAGAAAAGACAATTTTTTATCATTTTGTGAGGACTTGATTTGGGAAGTAGCAGGCATATATTCCTAAATGTTAATACTAAAAGCCAAATTCTATTTAATGGTGAAATCAGTATATGCTGGCAAAATTCATATAGTATCAAAATTAAAATTTTCCTCAATCGCTGCAGAGAAAGCTCTGTATTCTTCAGTCATTATCTAGTCAAGTGAAACTAATGGAGCTGACTTATACCTGTGGATGGTACTAAACAGTAATCATCCATAAAAATCATCTGCATTACCCAGCTAGTCTGTAATATTTTTCAGTCAATGGCTGCAAATATGAGGTCCAATACACATCACTAAATTAATATAGATGTGACATGAAAAGGTTTATACAAATGGTGCTCATATGTATATTGTACAGTGAAGCTGGTGTTTTAATAATGTTCAAAGCTTTGCCTCAGACAGAAAACAGTGAGAATTAGTTACACATATTGAGTAAGTATAACTGCCTTACGCACGTAACTCCTTCAATGCAATCAGTAAATTTGGAAAATAGACATGACTGGGGATATTTTTAGGTTTCTAAATGTCAAGAGATAATGCAATCTGGTAATAACAGCTTCCAATTTCACTTAAGCTTTTCCATTTACTCAAATCAGGCCTCTGCTGTGGGCTAAAATCTCTTAACCCAAAGTAAAAAAGACATATAATGAGACTTTTGGAAGAGCTTTTGATCAATATATGGTCTATAACTATTCAATAGCTTGACTGTCTGTTGGATAAGCTACACAAGTTTTAAATTAGCCAAAATTTGGCTAATTCCTACAAAGTTGTTCTTCACACCCTTAGGTAGGCACCAAATTTTGGAAAAATTAGCCAAATTTTGGCTAGTGTCTTTTAGTATAACCCCCATGTATGGCTGCAAAAGATCAAACTCTAGGTAACTATGATTAGCCAAATTTGGCTAACTGCAATATTGTCTCTTTCCATAATGTAGTGTATGACCTATAGGCAGAAACCAAATTTTGGATAAATGTATCCTTAGCCAAAATGTTTCTAAGGATTCCTGTTGCCATGCTCAGTAAGGCTAGTGCACAGCTAATGTCCTTTTAGCAAAATTTGGATAGTGTAGCAACAGCTTTTCAAAAATTCTGCATGTATGGCTGTTAGAATTTAAAAGCTCTATAATTAGCCATATTTGGCCATCCTCCTCAGTATTTCATTCCATACTGTTGTGTAAATGTAAGCTTATAACATTGTTAGCCATTGCCTGCAATGTTTTCTTTTGTATAACCTGCAGTAATAACTCTTAGAAATCCAAACTTGGCTACATGTATCATTCATAGGGAGTAAATGCAGTATTGGCTAAATATGTTCTTGAACAAAGTTTGGGAAATGCATGCAGGTTCACTGGTCATGATCACCATTGATTGCTTCCCCCAAAAAAATCTAGTATACTATATTTGTATGATCACAAGAGTTTTTTAATACAGTGCATGAGCAAAAGCAAAAATTCATTTTTGTCATAGAAATCACAGCTAAACCAGAGCAAAGTAAAATGAAAGTGACACATTTCAAAACAATTTTTTATAGTACTTACTACTAAATTGTTCTCTTATAATGAATACTGGTTTTTTGGACTCTGTTGGTAAATACTTGATAAATACTTTGAAGGCAATCTGCAAAAGCTCCTAAACTGATTTCTTTCCATTCATATAACTCTTCCTATAGTCTGAATATACATCCCCATTTGTTTGTACCCTCATTCCAATTTTGTTTAGAAACAACCATAACTTAAATTAAAAAAATAAGAACTTGGTCACTTAATTTATTGATTTATAATTTCAAACCATACTATGACCAGGGGGACATCATGTTTCATCTCAAACAGAAATTGTCAGTGTAAAAGACTACCTTGCTTGTTTGGTTACTTCCATTTCCTGCACAAGTAGATTTTAAGCAAAGGGGTGGATGCACAACTACATGTGTATGTACATAGAATGTACATACTATGTCAATCTACTTCTGATATATACAATGTCAAACCATGGAAAAATACGAACTGATAAACGAGCGGTTCAAATTCGACAATTACAAATTCACTCAACGCCTGATATGCAACTTATACGTTGCCAGGCAGAAAAGTTAGATCCACTTTCACCTATAAGATTTAACTTAGGGGAACTAACAACTAACATCAACTCACTGGATGACACCATCCCATACAAACCGCAATACCAAACACCCACCCCTAACTTTGCAATAATGGCACAAACCCCCCGCCCCCCTTCAAAACTGGTAGGAATAAATATTGTTAGTATTAAAAATCCCACTGCACCGGCTACAACAATCCAAACAGTGACTACACCTACCATAGCGTGTATAGGACATAAAATAGCAGGGGGTGAATTTACCTATGCACAGGCCGTAATGTACAGGTATAACGGTACCAATTGCGCATGTCCAGGTGGGCGGTGCTTATGGTGTAGGGTCCATACCATTCAGAAATAAACAACAACACAAGCTTTGATTGGTGGATTATGTAAGAGTTGTACTTTCTGTTAGGCTTAAAAAAAAGTTTAGCCTCTTGGCAACATGTGAATTTATGCTAATTCCTAAATAGATCAAATTTTGTATTTTTTATGATTTTTTGAAAATGTAATACACATGACTGAAAATAGGTATATTGTGACTAGATAACTCATACCCCTGTCTAGTTCCAGCAGAGTTATCTCTCTTAAAGGCAATGGAGTACCTGGTTTTGTCATTGTCAAATTGACAATCTAACATTGTTCTCTATAACAGTGTGTGAGATGCACGCTAAATTAGGATAGAAAATATATTTATCTCTCCAAATATTAGCATTGAGGTCTATGGAAAAACAAATTGGTACCGTGATACCTACAAACAGCCTGAGGCTACGAGAGCATCTTTAAATAAAGTAGGTCAATCTACTGCGGAGAAAGTTACAAAGTATCACAGCAGTCAAACACCAGGCCCATCTAAGCAAACAACCACAAGTGAATTTGAAAATCAAATAACGGAAACTACCCCATCCCAATATTTTGAAACAGAGATACCAACTTATAATGTAGGCAAAGGAAAACAACCATTAAACTCAAAATTGAGACGAAATGCTCCAAAATCGTCTCTACAACCTACAGCAAACAAACCAAATTTTAAAAAGTATCACAATATGGATCTAACTGTATTTATCAAAAGCAAAACAAACTCCTTGTTTGACCTCACAACTATTAGTATTACTAAGGCATTACTACGAGTACATGCAGGTCAAAGTAAGATAATTCGTCCCAAGACGAAATATATTATTGTACAATGCAGCACAAAAGCTCAAGTAGCAAAGTACATGGAAATAACAAAAATATGCGGTATGCCAGTAATTATGGAGCTGCATAAAAATGCAACAACTTCACAAAGGACTAAACAACAATACAGTCAGGACAATAAATGTAAAAAGCAAAATCAACGTGAAATAACAGTCCATACTACAATCTTGAGCAACCAGCAGCAGAATCAACAGACTCAGCAACAACAACAACAACAACCAAAGCAAACCATATTTAAGTCAATCTTAAAGCTAACGGGCAAATTAGCACAACCCACCAATAAGGAAATAACGGAGAAACTCACAGAGGGAGGTAACAACATTATTAAAAACTACAGAATTGGGAAAAACAAGCATCATCAGCCATATAGTGTCACAGTCATAGAGACCCACGCTCCACTACCAATGTTAATCAAACTCGGGGTCAATAACACTAGATACAGAATAGAACAATACATAAATAAGGCTAGATTTTGCGAGAACTGTCAACATTGGGGGCATTATAAGGTCACATGTACCTTCAAACGCCTTTGCGTAAACTGTGGGGGACCACATATGGGAGATTGCAAAAGGGGGAAACCAAAATGTGTCAATTGCAAGGGAGAACACCCTGCCAGTTCCAAAACTTGTGCAAGCGCGGTTAAAGAAATAAAAACAGTCCAACTGATGAACAAAAACAACTGGACATATCACAAAGCAAAACAAGAAATATCAAATCAACAGCACAATCAGGGTAATAACAATAGCAGTAGATACAACAACAATCACAATCTAAAACTCCCTGATCCGCACAAAAAACAAAATACAATCGTAATAACTGACAAACCTAATCCAAGTACAAAAACAGCATGCAATAATCAGACTCAAACAGAATTAATCAGCACATCTAGTACGGCAATGCGCAATTTAAACCTACCTAAATTGGGGTTAGCTATAACCGAAAAAAGACGTTGCATTAGCAATACATCTAGTAAAGACAAGGCTTGTATAATTACCCTCATAAATGAGCTCCGCTCCATACTAACACAAACAGAAGAGGGTTTAATAAAAGAAACAATATGCCCCCAATATGAATAGTACAATAATAGAGAATACCAATGGAAATATAGATAGTCTTAAAACAAATATAACCATATGGCAATGGAATGCTAGAGGGATAACTGTAAATATAAATGAACTTAAATTAAAATTAATCAATACAACAGTTAAACCTGATATCATCTGTATTCAGGAAACTAAAATAACTCCAAACACTAGATCATTGCCATCTATTCAAGGCTATGCCCCTGGCTACTTTCAAAATAGGAAAGAAGGCCAAGGAGGAGGTCTAGTTGTTTTTCTAAACAATAATATTCCATCAGCTAATATAATCCCAATAGTATCAGATAGCATTAAAAACTCACAATTAGAAATACAGGCCCTTTAAATAAATACGGGTAAAACTAAATTTACTATTTATAACTTTTATGATCCAGGAGGAGATACCAAAGAGACCCATAACCTTGCGCTACAAGCACTTAAATTGCACATCGGCACTACCCAAGCAATCGTTTGTGGCGACTTTAATGCCCATAATGAAATATGGGGGGGGGGAGAAATAACAAATAGCAGAGGTAGGAGGATTGAAAAATGGATTACTGAATCCAATCTTGTACTACTTAATGATGGTGCAAAAACAAGACTTAATCCGGTATATGGCACCCTTTCCGCTATAGATCTCACCCTATGTACTCCCAGACTTGCTCAGGTAGCATCATGGAATGTAGAGCAGTCAGACACTATGGGAAGTGATCACTTTCTCATAATAACTACATTGCAAATCTCTGCAGTTAGAAACAAACATCAAGATTCCCAAGTGGAACTATAAAAAAGCAGATTGGAACAGCTTTCAACAAAATATTAAAACTATAAAACTTGAGGACATTCAAAGTGACGACATTGACACATATTACGAAAACATTACTCATGCTATAATAAGGGCAGCTAATGCTACTATCCCAAAAATAAATTGTAAGCCCACTAAACTTAGTGTACCATGGTGGACTAGTGAAATTAACAATACTAGGCAAAATAAACGAAAAGCATTAAATAGATTTAAATGCACAAATAACATTGCGAATTTTAGGGAATATAAAAAATATGATACTGAATTAAAAAATTTAATAAAACAGTCTAAAATGAAAACATGGCAACAATATTGTAGCAAATTAGATTACAAAACTAACTCAAAGCAAGTCTGGGACAAAATTAGAATAATTTGGGGTAAACATATTAATAATACACCCAAAATTAATAACACCAGTAATCATAAAGAACAAGCTAATTCACTAGCGACACACTTCCAAGCAATGAGCAGTAATGCAAACCACACTACAAAATTCCAGGAACATAGAAATAAAGTTGAAACGGAATTTAAACATATGTTTACAGATCTAGGATCCAAAAACTCTTACTTAAATGATAAGATTACCCTTAATGAATGGTATCAAGCCCTCAAAACTAAAAAGGACACCTCACCTGGAGATGATACAATAGGATATTCAATTTACAAAAACTTACCTACTAACTTTGTAAAAATAATATTAAATATGTATAATAAAATTTGGAATACCGGAAAACGCCCTAAGAATTGGAAAACAGCATTAGTTATTCCCATATTAAAACCAAATAAAGATAGAAATGATGTAAATTTATATAGGCCCATATCCTTGACAAATAATATATGTAAAATCATGGAAATTATTATTAATAATAAGCTTAAATACCACCTAGAAATCAATAATCTTATCTCTAAAAACCAATGTGGATTCCGTAATAATAGGTCCACCATAGATCAATTAATTTAACTAGAATCTGCGATTAAACTTGCTTTCAATAATAGACAACCTAAAAACAGAAATCTTATTGCTGTTTTCTTAGACCTGGAAAAAGCATTTGATCTTGTTTGGACTCGGGGACTATTAACCAAATTGAACCATTATGGAATAACAGGTAAATAAATATATATAACTTTATAAACAACTTTCTAATCGATCGTAAAATTATCACTAGGGTAGGAACAACATATTCGGAAAAGTACACTCTAGAAAATGGCACCCCTCAAGGGAGTGTACTCAGCCCTACCTTATTCAACATTATGATAAATGACTTAGATCAAAACTTAGCTACTCCACAAGTTGGACTATCACAATTTGTTGATGATAGTGCCCTCTGGCGAGCAGGCAACCCATTCAACCAAAAACATATTGCTGAATTACAAAATAGATTAGATAATATTGGTAATTGGGCTGATAAATGGGGATTTAAATTTTCACTTCAAAAAACGGTAGCCATCCTATTTACACCTTTTAAAAAATAATATATTCTATCCAAAACTCACCCTACAAAATCAAGATATACAATTTGTAAAAGTAGTCAAATTTCTAGGAACGTACTTTGACCAACATATGAAATGGTCACACCATATTACAGACCTAATTAAAATATGTAACTTAGACCTTAATCTAATTAGGAGTATCCAAGGCACGCATTGGGGTGCCTGTCAAAAAAACAATAATTACTTTGTATAGGTCACTTATTAGATCTAAAATTGACTATGGATGTCAAATATATACCACAGCATCATCAACACTACTTAAAAAAATTACCCAAATACAACGTAAAGCTCTCCTTATAGCAACTAAGGCATTGCCATCTACGTCAACGGAGGAGTTGCAGGTCCTAACAGGTGAACCTCCACTTCACTTGAGAAGGCAGGAGGTCATGCTGAGATATGTTGCTCGTCTCTCGACTCATGATGAAACACACCCCACATTACAGGCAATTAAAAAATGTAATAAACCATTGATAAAAAGAGGAAAATATACTAACTCATTTGGTAAGCAGATACATGATATAAAAAATAAACTCCCAATTGATATATTCCAAGTAGAAAAACATAAGCCTCCAATTATAATCCCCTGGGAAATGGACTATATACATGTAGATCTCTCCTTACAAAATCAAGGCAATAAAATGCTCGTCAATGAAAAAATACACAATAAATACAAAAAACATATAGAAATTTATACGGATGGTTCCAAAAAAATAGACTCTACACGAACAGCGGCAGCATGGGTCCTACCTGAATGTAAAATAAAAGAGGGCAAACGACTACCAGATCACTGCTCCGTATATAGTGTTGAATTTTGGGCTATACTTCAAGCTCTGATATGGATACAACAACAGGTATAACGGTACCAATTGCGCATGACCAGGTGGGCGGTGCATAAGGTGTAGGGTCCATTGCAGTCCAAAGTAAACAACAACACGAGCTTTGATTGGTGGATTATGTAAGAGTTGTACTTTCTGTTAGGCTTAAAAAATAGTTTAGCCTCTTGGCAACATGTGAATTTATGTTAATTCCTATATAGATCATATTTTGTATTTTTTATGATTTTTTGAAAATGTAATACACATGACTGAAAATAGGTATGTTGTGACTAGATAACTCATACCCCTGTCTAGTTCCAGCAGAGTTATCTCTCTTAAATGCAATGGAGTACCTGGTTTTGTCATTGTCAAACTGACAATCTAACATTGTTCTCTATAACAGTGTGTGAGATGCACGCTAAATTAGGATAGAAAATATATTTATCTCTCCAAATATTAGCATTGAGGTCTATGGAAAAACAATTGGTACCGTGATACCAACATAAACCCAAAAAAGCCCTAATTGTCAGCGACTCGCTCAGCGTCCTAAAAACTATCCAAAACAACAATTCCAATAGTAGGAAAAACTTTCTTTATCAAATACAAAATAAAATAACAATACTCAAAAATCAAAATATTACAGTAGATTTTCTATGGGTACCTTCACACATAGATATAAAAGGAAACGAGTTAGCTGATCGATTAGCTAATAATATACTTAATGATCTGCACTATGAACCATTACCGTATAGCTATACTGAAATATATAGTCTAATACATACCATGACAAATAACATGTGGCAAAACATCTGGAGCCTGTCGACTAAAGGGAGAGTACTGTATAATACTATTAAAACAGTCAATAGGCAAGCAATAATATTAGGGGGCAGGGTCCAGTATTTATGTACAAATTTAATGTCGCATGCACCTGCCTAATATAAAAATTCATTAAAAATATAATACGCGAGTGAGGTCAAAAAGGTACATATTTCTGGATAGGTATTATGTAGTGCAACATAATCATATCACACACATGACCTGACAAGTCTACTGAAGTTCTTAGAATAAAATATTTATGTACCCCAACCCCTATGTAATACATGCATTTTTCACATCCGAAGGCCATTTTTGACAGCATGTGGTGCTCACAGTGCAAACGCAAGGCCTTTTCCTAGATAAAATTTTGAAAAACATTGTCTACTAAATAGCTTGATGCAATTCATAATAGTTGTCATCCATGCCGTTTTTGAGATATTCTACTTGCCTTGAACCCACGTGTCTACTGCTACGGGAGGCTAGCTCTTCTTCCTAGCCGACTATTGGTATTTCACAATCAACATACTGCAGAGTAACTATGGAAAGTGTACATGTCTGACATCAATTTCAAGAACAACACAAGCCTGAAACACCTAGTTATTAAATTTATCCATATCTTTAATTATTACACAATAGTAGCTCAAAAACTCACACCATACCCTAAAGTTAAGAAATTTGCCAGGGGCCAATTTACGAAACTGGACCCTGCCACCTTAATCATTTTGCAAAAAATAATTTCTGTCAAAAAGTTTGTACATATCACTTACCTAGACATTATCTAACAAAATGGTATCAAGGAAATTATTTTGTATGCTAAAGTAAAAATGTTATTACTCTTTTAGAAAAGTGACTACATTGCGGCAAAATGCATTGCATTGTATATACTTTGTGCTAGGGTTGCTGTCTTGAAAAGAATTAAACTTGTGTGCAATGGAATGTTTCCTGTCCTTTTTGCCATCGTATAGTCAGGAAGATACCAGAATTACATGATGATGTTGACTGAATGCTAAGAATGGATTTTATAGTTGCAAATAGTGACTGAATATGAGATACACTCTTTGTTATTAGCGATTGAACTTCTCTATTGTTCAAGCAATTATTTGTTGAAATTTTTCTTTTAAAAAGTGCCACTTAAGAAAAATGTTACCAGACATTTACATTTATAATGTACTTTAATAATAATTATAGCTTGAGACATACACATCAACATTCCTGACCTGGTATTGTTCTAGTGATGCTAACATAAACAGCATTGGGGGGGGGGGGGGTGAATACACCTATGTCTAGCTAATTGGGACAGATATAAAGAAACAAATATTATTCTGTGTTGGGACATTGATGTGAGGAACCTTGCTGAACTTACATCAATATATCGGATAAATTCAGTGACAACAGGCCTTTGAAATGAACCATTCTCAAGCCCAAAATGCAAAATAAATACACATCCATACAGTTAACCCATATATTCTCAGAATCCTATCCACTCAAAGCTGACTTTAGCAATTGCAAGGATATAGAGAATGAGAGGAAATAGAAAGAAAAGCTACAAGAAAAATATTAACAAGAAGAAAACTCAGTACAAAAAGGGACATGTCGTAACTTCTATTACTTTAAATAAGGACCTACCAGAAAATACAAGTCATGATGAAGCCAAGTCGGTCTTTCATAATCAATCTTTAGTGCGTTTGGATCATAATGAATACATGCTTCAAACTTAAATGTTTCTACCAATATGACTGAGACAAACAGATCCTACCATCATTCCATGCAAATTGAGACCTACAAAAAGGAAAACAACTGACATTATTACTCATTCTGTACTCAGTAAAAAAGTGGCTACCAGTATGCCAGAAGAAAACTGTGTTGTCAACATCAATAAACTTTCAGAACTAATCATGGTATTTCTGCCACATCAATGTAAGAATGCTTTTCCAGTTGTTACGGTACACAAAAGACAGGGTTTGTGCATTACTGTTTGTGTGCAATGCAATAACTGTAAGTTTAAATCCAATATGGTGGAACTGTTCACAAAAGTACTAAAACTTTAATTCTTTTTCCTCGAAACATTGTCCGCAATATGCCATATCCATCACTAATTGCAACACCGTTCCATTGATGACATTCACCATTTATAACAGTATGTCTACTTATGATTTCTTGAAAGTGCATTTGCTCCTGTGGAGTGAAATTACTTAGAAGAATGTGTGATGTCATGTCATGTAATGTTTTTGTGTGTCTGCAATGAAATATGAATAACTTTCATTAAAATAGGACTACAGAGCTTGTTACCTACATGAAAATCAAGTAAACACATTTTAAAACCCCATTTTCTCTCAAAGCAACTTAGTTAAGCTCAAAATATGCTAACTTGTCCTGATACCAATAGGTATAATTTATAGGTGCAAAAAGAAATTACCTCCCTTGAATATCCTATAGAGCTGAGAGATTCAAAATAAGGAGACAAATAGAGGTACTATGATAAGGCTAATGTATAAGAATTAATTGCATATGAATAAAGAACAAGAAAATAAGACAAAATGTGGTTCATTGCACAATTTTTTTTATAGCATTTTTCCTTAAGGTGGCAGGGTCCAGTATTTATGTACAAATTTAATGTCGCATGCACCTGCCTAATATAAAAATTCATTAAAAATATAATACGCGAGTGAGGTCAAAAAGGTACATATTTCTGGATAGGTATTATGTAGTGCAACATAATCATATCACACACATGACCTGACAAGTCTACTGAAGTTCTTAGAATAAAATATTTATGTACCCCAACCCCTATTTAATACATGCATTTTTCACATCCGAAGGCCATTTTTGACAGCATGTGGTGCTCACAGTGCAAACGCAAGGCCTTTTCCTAGATGAAAATTTTGAAAAACATTGTCTACTAAATAGCTTGATGCAATTCATAATAGTTGTCATCCATGCCGTTTTTGAGATATTCTACTTGCCTTGAACCCACGTGTCTACTGCTACGGGAGGCTAGCTCTTCTTCCTAGCCGACTATTGGTATTTCACAATCAACATACTGCAGAGTAACTATGGAAAGTGTACATGTCTGACATCAATTTCAAGAACAACACAAGCCTGAAACACCTAGTTCACAAATTTATCCATATCTTTAATTATTACACAATAGTAGCTCAAAAACTCACACCATACCCTAAAGTTAAGAAATTTGCCAGGGGCCAATTTACGAAACTGGACCCTGCCACCTTAGGTAAAACAAGAAGCGAACAAATTAAAATGAATAGAATAATGATAGGAAAAACAAAGCTGGCCAACAGCTTTGGTAAATATCTAGGACCACTCCCCCATAACATAAACTGCTTTAAATGAAAACAACCAGAAGATCTAGCACATATATTTAATACCTGTATAAACATTGCTACACATAGAAAATCACTTAGAACTAAACAAAAACTAGAAAAGGCCCCAAGTACATACCCAGACATACTCAATCCAAAACAACCTAATATACACTCAACTGCAAGAAACATAATTAATTTTCTCATCAATTAGAACCTAATAGACAAAATATAACAATATACTAGGACAACATATACTAAATTAAATGTTTAAAATTGAAGATAAAATAAAGCATAAGGTAAATTCACTGAACGGATCGGACTATATTTAATCATTGTAATGCAAATTTGCAACATAACAAATACCTAATTAAATAATGACACACCTCTTAAAAAAAAAAAAATGTCACTGCACCATCTCCTCTGAGGCAACAATTCTTGACCTGTACACACGCAGTGCGGAAGAAATTATATTGGAATACAACCATTTATTTCCTTCATTATTTAAATGCACCCCATCATGTCCAATAAAACGACGGCGAAATCCTCTAATATTGCAGAGAAGCACTCTCTCCTCACAGAATAACGTTTGTTCAAGTCCCCGGTTCACAAGTCATACCACTCTATTATAATAGGCAACACTCAGTCCCCGGGGGTTTAAACGAGGCAACAAGGTTCCCACACATATGTAACGTACCCCTCGTGCCAACAATCTATGACATAAATCCAAAATACTGCGAACAATGTCATTAGGACCTAAACGTCCCACATCATTTTCTCCAACTTCAAAAACACCATAACTGGTAGGGGATCTAGTGGGTGGTCTAACAAAAAAAACTTTCCACTGAAGCCCCTGACCGTCCGTCATAATGTATCTGCATATCAGGAGGCTGATGGCAAATCGATCGTAAGCAAGTGAGATGGCTCATCCTGCGCACAAAACTATGACCACACACTAAGATATCCATAACTAAACTACTGGAAATCACTTAATCTACAATACAAGCACTAAACTAGTGGCGAAACAAAGCACTAAACTCGTGGCGAAACATTTGACTCAAATTACATAGCAGCTTCATACCGTATAACACAACACAAAAGGCGATATAATTGTTAAACATAAAGAAAATGATGAATACTACCGATATAACATATAAACATATTCAAATAAAACACAACTCATCCCAACAATAAAATAATTGTAATCAAACTAAACTGATACTCAACATAATAGTCTCACTTGATAAAATAAAATATCAAATGGATACTACGGAAAAGACTGGCTTGTCGCTCTATGGCGGAGTGTGGTAGGGGGGGAGTGTCAATATTGGGTTCACATTAGACCTTACGCACCTTGCTTGTTTACACTCCCCCATAATCTTGGTCCCTTATAGAGATTCCCGCCTACATAGTCTGAATCATAACTATCTATACAATAAGTTAAAATGATATTAATCAAGTGGGATAATCCATTTTGCATGCATGACTATGCTCGCATGCTGAGATATACATGGCTGCACTGATAGAAATAACTTAACCTATAATACAAGCACTATACTTGCTGTGAAACAAAGTATCAATTTACATAGCAGACTCAAACCGTATACCAAAATATAAAATGCCATATAATTATTTACCTTAAAGAAAACGTAGTATAATGGAAAAGACGGGCCTGTAGCTCTGTGCAGGGGCGTGATGAGGGTGGGTGTCGATATAGGGTTCGAACTAGACCCTACGCGCCTTGCGAGTTTACACACACCCTAAATCACGGTCCCTTACAGAGACTTCCGCCTATATAATTTGAATCATAATTAACTATACAGTGCGTAAAACTGATATGTTTCAATAACACACTTCAAATGTACTAACTAGTTTTACGTAATAATCAAAATAATGTGTACTACGCAAAGGGACATAACATTAAAAACACCATTTAATATTAAAACACCATGTGGCACCCGCCAGGGGCGCTGATGGGAAAGGAGCGGGGAGGGATGTCAACATTAGGCCATAGCACCTTACGCACCTTGCGAGTTTATACCAACCCCCGCTTTGTACCAGTCCGCGCCACCTGCATAAGGGTGTCACATCTTCTCTATATAATGGTACTCATTATGCAAACCAGTATAGTGTTATAGTCTGGAAACATCCTCTTATCTGCTATCCACTCACCTCTATATCTACTACTTCTATGCAGCCCCATACGCAGCGCACATATCAAATTTATTAGTTATACTTAAATAGAAACCCCAATCATATCATTATAACAATTAATGGGACTATGTCACCCACTTCAAATTAATAGCAAAAGGTATGCCCTAATAAGGCCCCAAATAGTCTTATAAGGTAGTCTTAACCCAGGACTATCAGGTACCCATGACACAATGTCACACTAAAATAAATATAGCTACAAGTCCAAAATTCAATAAAGATATGAAATATTTAACTATAAGACTATAAGGGCACATGTTACTTGATAAGGCCCCAAAATAATACCTATAAGGTAGTCTTAACCCAGGACTATCAGGTACCCATAATACAATGTCACACTAAAACAAAATATAGCTACAAGTCCAAAACTTAAATATTAACTATAAGACTATAAGGGCTCATGTTAGTTAATAATTAAATATGAATAGAACACTGTGGAATATATAAACAAAACACAAGCACTATCCCCCAGTTGTGCAATGGGGCTGCATAAATCATATTACAATATGTAGTTGATGGCACCGAGTAATTTTAAAACTACCCCTACAGAGGAAAGGGACATATCTCGTAAAGAGAATCATTCGAGGAGCATTTGAGGATAAACGGATTGCAGCCCAGATCTAGGATGGAAGGGGAGATGTGAGATGTTTCCACGTGGCACTATTGGGATGTTGAACAACAAAACAGCCCTTTTTAGGGCTCCTTGCCATCATCTTTATTATTTACCTTATCATTTATTATTATATTACTATTTATTATTTATATTTTATATTTTAATCTTTAATTTTTTTTATTAAAAAAAAAAAAAATCTTTTCCTACTGTTCCTTCTGTTCTGGGGGGGTAGTGATTGCACCTCTTGCTCTAAAATGGCTCAGGGATACATACTAGAAATGCCTGGACTGGCTTCACACAGGTGAATGGCTAGCTCTGTTCAACTTGGTCTGCCCCCCGGTCAATTGCATGGGTGCCCTCACTCCCCTCTAATACATCACGGTTGTGAAATAATAAAACCCAGGCTCTCCGTTTGTGCTTGATTCATCTGCAAACAGGTTCTAGGACCCATACTAGAAATACCTGCACTGTTCGTCACGCACATGAAAGCTCTCTTCATGATGTGTGCTATATAGTGGAATGATGAGTGGCCACTACGGAGATCCTGTCGGTATCATGAAAGGGCTTCTGGTCAAGGTTGAGGGACGTTGACTGGGGCCCTGATAATTCCCCTTATTTTTTCTGTTATTTTTCCCTCTTAATAGGGTGCTCAATTGGTTATGAGTAACCCTTCTTGAACAACCACAGTGGCCCTAAAAAGCTAATATGACCACATTGGTGCCTCCACCTACAACTTTAGAACTAAAATTTCCTACCATTGACTACACTTTTATATGTTACACAGACATATTATACTTTAAATTAATAGGGACTTAATATGCGTACGCTTATGTACTAGTTCTATTTAGAACCATAGGATGGTAAATAACAATTCTACGACTTAGTTATTTGACTCAATTACACAGGTGGCTAACATAACATTGGGTTTTTTAGGCTGTCCTTAGTACAACTGGACTAAATTTGATGTAAGTGCGACCTTGTCGTTTCGGGTGTGGGCGGTGGACGTGGCGTTGCTGTCTTTCTCTTTGCATGCATACTGGCGTGTCTTGCCGTGGCCCTTTGCTCCCTTTTCTCGTCTGGCGCTGGATGGGGCGGACTGATTGGTTGATGGGGTAGGTGTGTGTTGTACTATTCCTACCCACCCAGGGCTTTCATTCATGTCGATAGTCACTTTTTAGTGATTCAACATGACGCCCTATTAAAAGTGCATACTTGCCTGAGGGGATGTGGCACAATTCCTTCCCTACAGGAACCTAAATGGCCATGCGATATGACGGTTATAAAAGTAGACCATATGACCCTAGAGGTCGGTGCCTACTACAAAACTCCAACTAAGCAAGCAAGAAAAATACGACAACTACAAATCTGCATTTCGCATGGATTTAACTAGTGGTGCAAAGTGCTATAACTCTCAACCTGATAGTAATTTGTGGAATTATCTGGCAGTTACCAAACAGGATGAACTATGTCACTCTGCTGTCAGAGGAAAATAGACTCACCTATAGTATACATGACATGACACAGTGTGTTAGCAATTAAAGTATATTAAACACAAAAACCACAGACAATGACAGTGCTAGAGCATGCTTGATCAGAGTTGGGTTCGAAATTATAAATCAGTCAATGAAATGACTATTTATTTGCATTTTTATCACACCTACTGTTTTCATTATTGATATTAGTAGGGGGGCAATAATCTTACTAAATACTTAAAGTTTTGCAAGAACTGTAAAACCTAAATTTTTATACCAAGTATTTAACAAGAGAGATGAACCAATAAGAAGATGGATGTATAGGAAATCAAGAAAACAGCAAAATATTAAAACAAATGATTAAATACACAAAATATGTATTATATTTATCATATGACTGAAATGGTGTAAATTGTACATAAAAATTTAATAATATTGTATGCATATGAAAATCACCAGAAAAATTTGTAGTACCCAATGGGTATTTTCCTCCAATGTAAAATGAAAATATCTTTTCTACTTTATTTGAAAGAACAATGCATGTGGAATGCCTGGCGAGCAAAATCTTTTCTCCTTCATCTGAATGTTTTTTTTTTCCTGAGGAAAGAATTGGCTAGGTGATTCTTTCTCCCCCTCCAAAATAACCGGCTGTTAAATTCTTCCTCCTTTCAACTACACATGTTAAGCATGAGAAAATGAAAAATGAAAATCCATAAAAATGGATACTTATTGTAAGAATTTAATAACAACTGATTCCCCCTGCAAATGAATATTTTTTCTAAAAATAACCATATTAAATTAAATTTTAATGTTAGAACCTACCATATTAACAGGTGGGTTTATATGTTTTTATTACTTTGGATTTTATATATAATCAGAATATTAAATGAGGAAATATAACTACCAGGTATTTTAAGTCTTTCATGGAAGAAATATGATCGTCAGCAAATATTTTATTGTAAATTTAATTATTCTGTCTCTCTTTCACTCTCTTATTTTGTCTGTCTTTCTCTTCAACTGTTTTTCTAAATTTACCTCTTTCCTTTTCTTTCATTTTTTTCCCTCTGTTTCCTGTCTTTCTCTATTTGTCTCTGCTTATTGTCTTCCTCCCCCCTCTCTCTCTCTCTCTTCCTCTTTCTGTTATTCTCTCTTTTTCTCCCTATTACCCTCTTTTCCTGTATTTGCCTCTTCTTCTCCACAATCTCTCTCTATCCTCTCTTTCTTCCTATCAGTATTTAGCTTGACGCTTCCTCTAAGTTTATTCCCTACATAAAACTAATTCTTTTCTCTTGATTTTTTTACTCTTCATGCATCTCTTATGACATTCTCTCTTTTACTTATCTCTTCTCGCATCATTCTTCTTCTCTCTATATCATCTATGTCTTTATCTTTCATATCTTCCTGTCTTCCTCTTTTCTGTCTTCCTCTTATGTTCTCCTCACTTTCTCTCTTTTTATTTCTCTCCTCTGTCTTCTGCTCTTTTCCTATATTGATCTTTCTCTATTGCTGCCTCTCAACCTCTTCTCACCTTTGTCATGCTCTCCAAATTATTGAAATCTTATAAAATATTCAATGTTACAAAGTATGCAGTGTACATGTATTACAAAATGGAAACATGTCTGATTAAGTACTGATTTGTTTATTGTACATAGTTTACATATAAGAATTTGATCAAAAATTATCTATTCAGTTGTTTATTAGACAAAACGAGTTACTGACCTGCAAATTAAGACAGATACTTGCTAAAATTAAAGATAGGAGATCTGGTTGCTTTGAATTTACAATTTGAACTACCAATAAGAGTGGAAAGTGACTGACTTCAATTCCAGATTGTAATGTCTTTCTGCAACACCATTGTTTTCATGAGCTTGTGTACTCTTTGAAGATTATTTAGTGTTAAGGAGTACAAAACCCAAATAATACTGATGGTATGATGTGATCGTATACTCTTTATTGACTCCTTCACTGTCATCAGGACAACACTATTCATTTCAGGCACCAACAACATATTAAAGACATGTGGACATATAAGTCAGTAGACTTGTTTATGAAAATAGTTGTGTCTTTAAAGTAGCATTACTCCACAAGTCATAATAATGTACTAAAGGTTAATTTGTTAGTAAATTCATTTTTTTCAGTCCCAGTGGGAAAGATTTGTCATTTATTATTTTCTTTGTAGGTAATCTCTCCAAAACATATTGGGCTGGTGGAGTACAATGCTGGTAAAGTCTACATGGGACTAATGGAGGGTCAAGATTAGATTTACTGCAAAAAGCCATTAGGGAAACTTGAGACTTGCAATTTGAAATTTCAGTTTGCTGATTGTTTAGAAACAACATTAAATATGAAAGATATCCAGAAAATCTCTGAAATGTATTAGACCACCACGTTTGAACTAGAGATAGTGAACAACTAAATATGTTATATGAAAGAGGACTATGAGCAAATAAAGGAAGCAATTTGCAATATACATTGGCTGATCTCTTAAGTAAAACCTGCTTCCTTACTGCATATTACCTCCCTCCTTGTAGCTAATGAGTTTTACTCTGGGAGCACTGGATTTCACTGGTAGTAATAGTTCTTCTAAACTATTATGATTGGGTGATTATAATCAAAGAAACATATTATGGTATGCTTTAACTTACTGATTTTTAATGGGTAAAACAGCATCTCTGTAGCCACTAGTTCTCATCAATTATTTTTAATTATAATATAAGAGATGTTTTTTAGAGTGTGTAGGAATTTATACATTTAACCATCTGATGTTAAATCACTAAAGATGAACCTCAGGCAATCTTTGAAATGGATGTTTTTATGCTGTTAATATATGGAATTTATCTCGTTAAAACTATGTTAAGATTTAAATATGTTACAAAATATCATCATATACTAGAAGCAAAGTTTCACATAATTATAAACATGTACATTTGAACTTGAAACAAAAAACCCATGATGTTTGTGTTTACTGTTATATTTAAAGCTTTAGTCACTTCTCTTATGCGATGTCAGGTCAGAATTAAAAATAAAATGGATTACCAGGGTACATACTTGATAATATGCTTTTTATTACTTTATCGGACCTAATTACCATCATCGAATATGTGCCTCCTATCCCTTTTATGAAATATTCAAATAAAGACATAATATCAATTGCAAGCTCTTCCTTCATTCATTTGCATTCTTTTTGCATAGATTTGCTTGTTGAACAGATTATACATTTTAGCTGTACTTTAGTTATGTGTTGCAAAGATTTATGGTTTTCTGAAGGTCAAAGCCTATTAACACAGGAACCCCTGGAGGTTTTTGCTGTTTTTGCAAGAAATGCTTTTTCTCTTGTTTAGAGGTTGCTCTCCCCGCTGATCTTCATAGACCATTTCTGGGGAGGACCTCAAATCCTATTATGTTTTTGTGTTTGCTATATACTGAATAAATTGTAATTCATTTTTTTTTATATTGATTTTGTAATTTTTTTTTGTAATGTTTTTATTTGGAGGTGGGGGGTGGATTATATATATATATGCAACTAGGCAACATATTTTGGGGACTATTTCTGAATACTTCCTAATACATCGACTTGATAGCAAAATTCTATTGCACAAATGGCTAGTTGTACTAAAAAAAAAAAACGGTTTTCATTGGTTAGTTTGCTGGTGCATGAGCAGAAGGTGAAAAATTTGGACTCCTTTTTCTTTTTTTTTGCTTAACAGACCCATAATTTTTGTATTCAAAATATCCACCTTATCCTACTTTTTTCACAGGTCCACCTGTCTATGTGCACTTCAGACCTGTCTGATGTAACTCTGAGGCCATAAAGTCTAAAAGCTGGACACAAATTCGGAATCCGACCATGGGAGAAGTTTAGGTGGAAAAAAAAGGATCCAAAAACTTAGGTTTATCCGTTTTTTGTAATGCAACTAAAATATCCAGATTATTGGGTATAATTGTAGAGCTAAATCTGTCTTCCTTTCTATAATACCACCTACTTTAGCGTATCATCCATGACCTTGACGCTACAGACCTTGGAAGAATGCTATCACCTCATGCCCTGTAAACTCATCGCTAGGGGTTAATGTGTTAACTTGTTTCTTACAAAGATTAATATAAACAGAAAACACACTGGTCAAGTGTATTGAATTTTAAAGTTGCAGAAGGTATTTCATGACATCATTTTTTGGCAAAACTTGACAAAGCACTACCTGAAATAATACAATTTCAGAAAGTTCTAAATTTACTTTGATAATAAGGATATCTAATATCTTGATAAATTGAATGAATGTTAATGGTACACCAGCACTTTTAGACTATTTAGCGCTATACAATTTGTTATATGAATAAACGTTAAAAGAGTAAAAGTTTTAATATGAACCAGTGATATATAAAACCAAATAGTTGAAAGTAAAATGTTAAGATGGTAACAGTAAAATATAGAGCTTCCTGATCAACGGGGGATGTAAATGGTGTATGTTAATGAAGACAGATGAGAAGAGGTTGAAAATAAGGTATTTACATTACATAAACATGCTCTAGGTATTATCATTCAAAATATGGATATTTAATAACAATGTGGTATTATCATTTTGATTCTCTATTCATTTCCTCTGGATTACAGCTCAGAAAATGTCTATTCACTAGAGAGTATTCTGATTACACATTTATTAACAGTAGGGTTGGCACACTTTAGAATGGAATGGTGGTGGATGGAGGTAAAATAGATAATTAACCTAATGAATTTATATAAAATAATAACATTATATGCCTCACTGGAATGGTTTGGTATTCTCCCATTCATTAAATTTGAATGTTACAATGAACAACATTTTCTGATGATCCTGAAACTATACCTTTTCTTTTTCTGCATCCATTTTCTCCTTCTGCATAATTCCTTGTGTGTTGGGTTGACTGTCAGTGGAGACAGGATGGGCACCTGCCAAAATAATTATTTAATGTGCAATTTTTAGTTTACTAAATCTCAATACCTAACTAAGAACATACATTTGTATCAACAGTGGAGACAAACAGAAATAGACCATTTCATACCGGATTTAACAGAGTTTCTCCGTAATTATCCAAATAACCTCACGAGTCACTTTATACTCTAGCCAATCAAACACTGGTGGAATCACATCACAATTAATACTTCCAGTTCAGTACCCATGAATATAGTTTGTCCATTTTTAGAACAATTTTTCCTCTCTCATTTTGGTGGTGATAAACTAGTTATATTGATGCATTTTTGGTAGGGATTTAAAGCTAATTGTTTATTCTTGAGAATACGAGCTGTGAGAGTGGTTGTCAGTGTGTAATTTGGTGACAGTGTACATGGAGTAATAAGGCCTTGGTGATGATCCGGAAATGAAATCTGTGTTCTGTGTACATGCTGTTCTGTTTACAGTGCATTCGCTCACAAAAATGCCGGTGAACCCCTGACAAGAACTTCACCGTGAAGTCATCTTTGGATTTATTTTAGATTAACATATGATTTGCATTGATTGCCACACAGTTAAAAGGTCAGTACTGAGAAATATATGTAGAGAACATATAGTAAAATTATTTGTGGTCTATCTCCTGGTGGGTACATGTACATACCGAATTGGCGTCCATTGTTGCTTAGAAATATTTCAGAGATAAAACGTTAAGAAAAACCCGCTACTTGTAATTGTATCATCAGAGGTAGGCCGTAACGGGTGAAGGGCTGATTTATCGGCCTACATCAGAGGTTGCAAAAGTCGCTCCAATCAAGGATGAGGCATTAAATGCCATCATCTGCCATGGATCAATGATTTTACATTTATTAATATTGCGAGTTGATAAATAGTTTTGTACTTGTCCGTGAACGCTATGAAGATCGAATACCGGTGACGCCAATATTTTCAGCTTTTTCCAAATCCAGCAAGTGGAGCTATTTAAATGATTGAAATTTACATGTAAATTATTCACAGACGTTCAAACACAAAATTATAAATTCACTTATTACAGTGACGTTTCGTATGCATATAAATAGTTTGAACAACCTGTTCTTTGATTGTCGGATGTAATTTGTTTACTTCGACACCGTTTTCTTACTTACATGTACATGTCCAGATGTAAACAATTCAAAACTACTCTCTTTTACGGCTTTGAAATCCACCCTGGTTTCCAGAAAATAAGACAGGATGGGTCCAGTATTAAATTTCATCAGTATCTGCGGCAGCATCGCTGTTGAATAGGCATTATCCAGCTCGATAAACAATGTTGACGTAGTTTGAAAATTGATGCTGATTCTGAAGCGTCTGCCACATTTTCCCACCACCTATCGAGTGACTGTTGCGGTCAGCTGACCACCTGCCACGTGATAACAATTCCGAACAAATTACGAAGTTTGCCGAAGTCTCCATGAAACAATGTGAGAAAAGATGGCAATATGCATCCAGCAAAAAGCTGACATTGGACTTTATGTCAAGCAAACCCCAGAGGTATATCACAAAGCCAATGAGGATTAGACAAAATGATACCGACATAATGACAAGGAAAACATTTTTGAAGCTTATATAGGTTGTGAACAGACATACATGGATGATGATACAGCAATATATAAATACAATTGGCTGTAAAAGTGACTGCACTGTAATAAGCTTCCACCAAGATGAGCTATACACAATTAAAAGGCTGGAAGTCAAAATTAAAATACTGGATGTCAAAATTTTAAAAAATTATTGGATGTAAAAGTTAAAATACTTGATGTAAAAATTAAAAAATAATTGATGTCAAAATTTAAGAACTAATGGGCATAAAATAAAAAAATGAATGTCAAAATTAAAATACTGGATGTCAAAGTGATTAATATATTAAGCTTCCACTAAAGTGGGATCAACAGATTGTGTTAATCTAAGTTGCTGACACAAATACAAATGAACTGATGCAAAGGCATATTGTCATGTATATTTCAATTGTTATTTTTTCTCTCCATGATTATATATTATGTACATTTCAATTGTTATTTTTTCTCTCCATGATTATATATTATGTATATTTCAATTGTTATTTTTTCTCTCCATGATTATATATTATGTATATTTCAATTGTTATTTTTTCTCTCCATGATTATATATTATGTATATTTCAATTGTTATTTTTTCTCTCCATGATTTTATATTATGTATAGTTGTATTGTTATTTTTTCTCTCCATGATTTTATATTATGTATAGTTGTATTGTTATTTTTTCTCTCCATGATTATATATTATGTATAGTTGTATTGTTATTTTTTCTCTCCATGATTTTATATTATGTATAGTTGTATTGTTATTTTTTCTCTCCATGATTTTATATTATGTATAGTTGTATTGTTATTTTTTCTCTCCATGATTTTATATTATGTATAGTTGTATTGTGGACTTGACCATTCCAAAATAAAGTTCATGTTGTACCTTACTAGGGATTGATTTTGGTAAACAAACACCACATATCTAAAATTGTTCCTATGATTGTGGCTTAATTATTAAGAGTATTATTAATCAAACAAATTTATCATAGTCTCAGGCTGGGACACTGGAATTCCTTCAAAGAATAACTTGTTGTGCCTGATGTTTATCACATTCTTTATTATAAATGTATTAACATAGTTTATTTTGTAAACAACCCAGAATGTTCAAGAATGGAAATTTCAACTTAATATACATTGTATTTTATTTTCAGAATATGTTAATTGTTACCTAAATCAGGTAGAGGATTTATAATCTTGTTCTTTTGAGAAATTACTCATTCCTGTGATAGTATTTGTTTTATAAAACTTTATTTTTTTTAATTTAAAGGTATGGACTTTGTAGTCTGAAATAAAGAATTCTTATCTTATCTTAATATCTGAAGTCATTTTTATTGCTATGTTCAGTTTTTAATTTATTCAATTTAATGGAAAGACAAAGTGCTCTTCAACAAAAACAATAACTTGGAATTGTTCTGAATTCAGACAAGAATTTATTGGATTACATTATTGTGATTCACCAAAGACTGTTGACACATCTCCACATCACAGACTACCAAAGGTACATCAACTCATTCAGTGTTGGGTCTGAATGACCTAGGAATTTGATTACAAAAATATTCGATCAGACTGGTGATATAATGTTTTGAACTCTTTGACATTTAATTAGCACTACTTAAATTCTTTTTAAATTGCCACTTTTGTATCCAAGGGGAAACATACTATTTGTTGAACTTTTTAAAACTTGTTGTTTTTCACTTTTTTCTATTGGCTATTTGAAGACCACCGAGTCATAATAATACATGTATATGGATGTGAAAGTGACTGAACTGTACAGTTTCCACCAATGTGAACTCCACAAAATTAAAATACTGTTGAAACACAAATCAACATTTAAAACAATTAACATAGTTCCTTAAACATTCTGTTTTATCTGCAATTCTCCAGTTCATGTATCACAAAGCAAAACTAACGCTCTTCAGGTTAAAATAACTTTCCAGTCCATTTCATCCTTTTAACTGCTGACTTTTGAAACCATCTCTAAGCATTCTTACAGAACAATGCTTGGCCACTCACATGTGCAAGCGACAAGTTTGGAACCCTGTTTTTAAATAAGGCATGGAACACAAACAGATAAAGCAATGAATTACTACAATATAGCTCTATAATGTTTGAAGTGGAAAATAAAAAGCTACACACAGCATACCATTAAAATTCTACACTCCCCAATAAAGTTATGCTGATGAAATTAAAGTCAAGATAACAGGCATCAAAAGACCATAAATCATTTAAATAGAGACATTTTTAAAAAAAATCAACTGGAAATCCAAACATTTCAGCAACATAAGTTACATGATTATTGAGCATTTAAAACAATTTCAGCTAAAAGACAAATTAAATGATTACAATTTATATGACTGATTTAAAAAAAAATTTTTTTGCACCATTGCAACTGTTTCCAACACCAAAATATCTGATCTGGAATTCTGTAATCCTAAAACATATATTTCATGCTTCCTATTTTTACATCCACTGTGAAGACTGAGTCTTTGAGTAAAAACTATTTCAGGGGCATATACCAGTTGTCCATTCAGTTGTCATCCATCATTAGTATACACATGGCTGATATGGATAATAGTTTCAACCTGCAACCCATAGGTCTTAAAGAACTGAGAATAGATGTATTGATCACTGTCAGCTGTATGTATACAGAGGATATTTATTCATGCCCATAAAGTGTGTATATGGTAATATGGCAAGGATCCCAACAGTTTCAAAGCTATGCCCATTGAGTTGGGATAAAATAAATGGTCAATATCAATTGCATGAATACATTTATCTTTCCTTGTCCTGTATGTGATTATGTGCATTCTTTTTGGGGGGTTGTCAATAGTTTCAATATTATGATGCTAGGTTACACAAGATCCAGAGAGAGCAATACACCCTTTTGGTCAATATCAAAACTACATGTGTAAAATTGTCTTATCATCCTTATGAAGTGCATTGGGTTAGAAGGGGAGGGGGTCTCAATATTTTTTTAGTTATGACCGAGGGATACATTCCCAGATGTACAGAGAGGCTCCCCAGCACTTTGACAAACATAGAAACTTGGTTATTTGATCACATCACCATTTCTCTGACATCTCAGACAAGCAAATCCAGTCTGTCCACAGACCCATCCCCACCTGACCCCTAGAGAGTTTTCAACATGAATCCTGAAAGTGTTCTTAGAATCAAAAATTGTGACATAATAAAGATATAAACAGTCTCTGGTTGGCAAGACATCATGTGATCAAATCCAATATTTATTAATTAATCATGGATTAGTTAGAAGATGTTGATAATCAATCATTGAATAGTAACAACCAAAAACACTAAGCATATCATCATTAAAGTGCTGCTGATGCTGGAACCAAACTAAGGAGGAATCCTGTAACTGATATCATCCAGATGAACCTCAACCTCACCCTACCAGTTTGCATAATTATGTACATACCTTTGTTATAAAACTGTCACCAATCTATTGCACTAAGTTATCCTTAATCAAATATTTTTCTTTCCCTTCTTCATTCACAACATCAAGCTCAGTGGCCTGATGCTTGAATGTTGTACAATAAAATAGTCTTGTGTGCTTCAGTGATTGATATGAACTGCCTAATAAAAGCATATAACTCTGGCATATAGTGTATTTGATGGCAAGAAAAGCATTCCATGTTAAATTGATATCTTGAACTATACTGTATCCCTTTCGTACACTAGAAAGTTTAGATGTCATACAGGCGAAAATTATACCTTCACAAAGTTCTACAAACAGAAGTCAAATAGTATATTAATATCACATAGATACTCTAATATAACTGAATGTCATTAAACAATAGTTCAACTTTATTATATAAGTAATTTTTTAATTTTAATTACCTAATACTATTTAAATTTATTTTTAAAAAATTATTTTGTTTCTTCAATGCAGAATAACTTTATTTAAGACAGTGATCAACTCTAACATGATGATTTATAAAGTGAGAATGAAAGTACGTTATCGAATATGGGTTGGCTTTGCCAAATGAATCCCTTGCTTAAGTAAATACCATTTAAACATTATTTGTGGAATATAGAAAGAAACAAAAACAGTGATGGCGACTCCACTGATTATGAGCCATATGGTGGAGGGGATACTGTACCATAACCAGATACAAAATAGGTAATACAGATATTACAAACTTGATTGGGTTATCGAAATATGGCTGAAACGATATGTTAGAATCTCATTGTTATCAGTACCATTGGTGAAATATATTTTTATATGAAACCCTAATTGACAGGACCTGTAATTCTGAACAAAATAGTGTTTTAAGATGACAAGTTAGGTAAAACATGCAAATTAAAATTTAGTTGTATACTAGCAAGTTAAAACAATGTCACATCTATAATTTAACACAGTAGAAAGTCTAAAATCTTTATTTCTAGAGGTATACTGCCCATGATGAATATATCTATGACTGACTTTTACTGATATATCC
The DNA here is from genome assembly GCA_030141615.1 of Unio pictorum. Classification (NCBI taxonomy): domain Eukaryota; kingdom Metazoa; phylum Mollusca; class Bivalvia; order Unionida; family Unionidae; genus Unio; species Unio pictorum. The sequence continues at coordinate 1,237,768 of JARLTB010000239.1, read as the reverse complement.
TGGCGGTATACTGCCCATGATGAATATATCTATGACTGACTTTTACCGATATATCCTGGAGGTATACTGCCCATGATGAATATATCTATGACTGACTTTTACTGATATATCCTGGCCGTATACTGCCCATGATGAATATATCTATGACTGACTTTTACCAATATATCCTGGCGGTATACTGCCCATGGTGAATATATCTATGACTGACTTTTACCGATATATCCTGGCGGTATACTGCCCATGATGAATATATCTATGACTGACTTTTACCGATATATCCTAGCTGTATACTGCCCATGATGAATATATCTATGACTGACTTTTACAGATGTATCCTGGCACTACACTGCCCATGATGAATATATCTCCGACTGACCTTTACCGATATATCATGGCGGTATACTGCCCATGATGAATATATCTATGACTGACTTTTACCTATATATCCTGGCGGTATACTGCATAAGAACACTAGAATGAGAAATGCACATAAACCACCTTTAAAGTACATATATGTGCCTCTCATTACAAGGGGAATTAACCTGTATTAGTCAGCATGAATTACCGGTTGTGTGACTGTTCTAAAACCCTCGTCTTGTAAACACAAGGCAATTTCCAAACATGTTAAAACTATAAAAGAAAACATTATATATTAGCTCAAACTAAATAAATGTTGTGATATTCCATATCGCTTTAAGTGAATTGAAAAGACAGTGACAATATGAGTTTCATGGTTTGCCTCTCGAGAGTAAGTTGGGGATAAATTGTTACCCCTTTATCAATTTGAATTTGCTTTGCTTTTTTGCTTTGTATTACTCCAAAATATAAACCTAATCCAGGCTAATTAGAGAGTGTAAATGTGTGTCTGTTCATTTTATTCAATCACACATGATCTTGTACCTGAAAACTGGGTAGTAAATTAAAATTTGAGATACTACTTAACAAAACACCTTAAGTATATAAATGGGTTAATCCATGTTTAAAAGTTTTTAGGTTGGCGCCAAGTCACAATATGTACAGCTCAGTAGTCTGTACCCCTTAAGCTGGTGTTCAGACCTAATAAAATTACATACCTGGTGATTGAAATCTTATGAAATTTTAAGTGGGATGCTGATTTGTATCGAAATGTTGACAGATAGTTGCAGTGTAACATATTTTCATGCCTTTAAGTGGATAGCTTCAATACCAATCTTGAACAGTTATATCATTGCATTGACTCCTTCCTGTGCAATTTGCCAGATTCACCTAATTTGAATCACAATTTCCGGCAAGCCATGTCAGTTACAATTGTCAGAGTTGTTTATCTTTTCAAAAATAGTTGACAATGTTATGCCATCATCAGTCTATCAAATGAATAGCAGAATAAAATGACCAGCTTCATTAATTTTGAAATTAGTAGTCTAACCTAACATAAAAGACATGAGCAATTTTTAAGTTTTACATTTTCATTTTTATTTCTTTCAGTTTTAAAGCATTTTTATGCTTTAAATACAAAATTAAACTTTAGGTTTTTAATAGCTAAAGTCCACTCACAACCCTGACTACACATAATTATTCATAAAATTCTTACAACCCCCTGAGCTACCTGTTCTGCTGGAACCTATGGTTTTCTCTACTGTCCTTTTTGATTTTCATGGATTAAGAAACTTACACACAGACGTAAGGAAGGTTGAGGGCCTGGACTGTTCATTGGTAACAGTGTCAGCATGCGTTGATGTGGTAGGCAAAGTAAAGTCTACTGTATCAGACGTCATGGTCTGTGTCTCTGACTTAACTCTCTTTGCTGGCAATTGTTCCTGATTAAAGATATTAAAAACTGTGATAAAACTGCCTTGTAGACAATATATACAAAGGTTTAATGGTTAAATGTAGCATGGCACTACATTGTAGAAAATAAAGACAACATTCTAATGGTAAATATAGCATGGTATTAGCTTGTAGAAAATATTTGCAACAGTCTAATGGTAAATATAGGATGGTACAACCTTAAAGAAAATATATACAAAAGTCTAATGGTAAATATAGGATGGTACAACCTTATAGAAAATATATACAACAGTATAATCGTAAATATAGTAGGGCACTGCCTTGTAGAAAAAAGATTTAACATTCCAATGATTAAATGTAGGATGACACAACCTTGTAGAAAATATATGAACAAGTGTAATGGTAAATATAGAATGGTACAACCTTGTAGAAAATATATGTACAAGTCTAATGGTAAATATAGGATAGTACAACCTTGTAGAAAATGTATACAACAGTCTGATGATAAATGTAGTAGGGCACTACCTTGTATAATATATATATATATATATATATATATATATATATATATATATATATATATATATGTGTGTATATATATATATATATATATATATATATATATATATATATATATATATATATATGTGTGTGTATATATATATGGTAAATATAGCATGGAATTACCTTGTAGAAAATAGATTCAACAGTTTAATGATTAAATGTAGGATGGTGAAAATATGTCAGTTACCTTCATATGCTTTTAGAGTGGATGGCCTACGTGCTAGAGATTTCTCCATCACTGGCAGTGAAGATGAATGAGCATCATAATTAAAGACATGCTGCTCAAGTCTCGTTCAACGTCTTTATTAAGGTTGGTATTTAGTATATAATTTATGCAGGGATTTAAAAGAGTCATATAAATCAGCTTTCCCTAGGCACACTGATTGTAAATCTAAACTTGCCCTCAGCAGATTTGATCTTGCCACATCAAAATATGTTAACATAATATCTAAAATAAAGTTTAAACATTCGGTATAAAAAAAGAATACTGTAAAGGAAATCACAAAATACACAAAAACAGAGATTGCTACAAGAGGGCAAAAACAAGTTAGAATAAAAATATAGATGTAAAGGATAAACAAAATATATACATATGCATAGACAGACAGACAGACAGACAGACAGACAGACAGACAGATAGATAGATAGATAGATAGATAGATAGATAGATAGATAGATAGATAGATAGATAGATAGACACACACACCTGCAGAATCTTATCTACATGAGTCCCAACCAGGATCACAGCAGGGATGCCAGATTGAGGGGATGGTGTACAGGAATGTATTAAATTCATCCATGTGTCAATTGTCTCTAAAGATGAAACAGTACACATTATTCAAGCAAGTTTTTCTATAATAATAATAATAATAATAATAATAATAATAATAATAATAATAATAATGATAATAATAATGATAATAATAATAATAATAACAATAACATATATGCCATATGAAATACACAAAGTTAAACATCCCAATTCATCTAAGTAAAGTACATCAAAGAAACATCGTAAAGTACATCAGTGCACTAAATGAGAATGTTAAAGGTAATTTTAATAACGTTTGTGATAAACAACATTTCTTCTAAGTCAGATATTTACTCAAGATATTAAATTTAAAACATGAGTATATCCTTTCTTGTGAATAGTGTTAATTGTTGCTGTTGTTGCTTTAGGTCTAACACCATTATTCAGCACAAGATAGGCTATACTTGGCATCCATTATAACTGTTGGAGGAGGAACCCTAGAAAACCCCGGGAAGCACCACCAATTCAAGAAAAGCTACTGGCAAGCTTTCTCATGTATGCACACTAGGGAATAGTGTTAAAATGTGTGTGTGTGTGTGTGTGTGTGTGTGTGTGTGTGTGTGTGTGTGTGTGTGTGACTGGACTTAACAATGTAGCTTTAACAAATTTCCAGTCATATCACTATGATGTCTCAGTCTTTGGTGTGGCAGTTTAGTGATATCTAGTACAGAGGAATCATGCCACATACATGTAGCATAATGTATGTCTGTCACATTATCCTTACAACATGTCAACTAATCCTGGTACTAACTTCTGCTCATATGATTTATTTAAGTCTTTTGTACGACTCTACTGGGGTTCAAACCCATACCCTCCTGCGTCTGAGGCAGAATTTCTAACCACTTAGGCTATGAGAGCCATGACATATTAAAGTGTGATTCAAGAAGAAATATGCATTCAACTCTGCAAGCAGCAAAAGTAATTGTCAAAATTCCAGGTTGACAGAATTTTACTTTTTCAAGCACAGCATTAAGGGGCATGACACATACTGCAAACATATCTACATTAGTCATTGTGAAGTATGCAATATCCGTCGAAAAAGGAATACCATTTATATGTAGCATATTTTACAATGTAGTATATTCGACATCCTGGATTGAACCTTGCAACTAGTTATCTTTATTCCAAATGTGCTATCAAAATCTTGTTAAAACAATTAATATTAACTGACCCATGCTATTCAGGATGACTCTTGCCATTAAATATGTTCAGTTAATGACAGAAGTGTTTATTACAGCTCTATTACCCTTAAGGATCCTAGTAAACTTAAAAATATTATATTCTCCATATCCCCAATGAAATAAAAATGTAGCACCTATATATATATATATAAAGTTTCTAAGAAGACAAGAATATTTCATCATCAAGCTGCATAATATACATTTATGACACTGCTAGAATTATGGTTGTCTAAAACAATTCAGTTCTGACCAGGATTTGCTAAGTGATAAAAGCTGGAGAAAGTGAACTCAGATATCCGTCCCACGGCTTTGACAATGTCAGCATGTATCCATCTGGTATGTCATCATGTACCTGATTGTTGTGTTTATCGTATAAGAGACCCATAGTAGGAATCTAGTTATTGCAGATATCAATGCCTGAAGTGGTATAATGTGTTCCTGGACACAGTACCACTTGAAGAATTTCCATTTAGCTAATAGTACACTTTTAAAGTGCACAACCATCTTGCACAAGTGATGCTCCAACCAACAGGATATGAAAATTGTTTGCACCAGAAGGCTTATTTAATATAGTCCAGATTTACAGATTCAGCAGAGATGGATTGGGATGAAACACCTTCCATCATAGTTGCTTGAGCAGATGAAAGGTTATCTCTATTTGTCTGGGCATTGATATTGCATGATTGGCGAGGTCATTGACTAAAGATTTTCCCAGTCAGATTAGAGTAATCAGAATGAACTAACACTTTTAATCCCATATCATCTGAGGTGATGGAGGTTTACCATACTCATTCAGGATGTTCCAGTCACTGGAAATAGCAATGAATGCCCTGAAGCCTTTGAGATAAATGATTTGTGAAACTAAAGTAGAGAGTTTGCCAATCCACCTCAGGTTGCAAATATGTCTAACTACGGTCAATCCCATCATGCACATATCTAAATAAAAACCATGGGATGATGTGACCATTCAACTTTATCGAGTTGATTCCCCAATGAACCAAGGAGCATGTGTGAATAGAGTACACTTTGGTCACTGCCAGGATGCAGAATGTTATTTGCCTTTGGAAGCAGAACCGGCCTGGGATAAAACGCAAGTTGAAGATCCAATGTGAACAATTTTATTGCTCTTTTCTGGAGAAAGTTGTTTATTCTTTGCTGCAAAGTGGCAATGTTAAGTGGGTTTAAGAAGATGTTTAAAGCTTCAGAAACTCTGCTCAAATACGACGATGTGCCGAAAATGATTTGAGTGCACGGTCTGATCCATCAATGGTTGTCGAAATCTTGTCCCATTCAGCAGCACTTTGGAGTATTCTCCTCCTATTGGGATCTGTGATAAGGGCATCATGAAAATGGAACTTATTCAGGTAGAAGGCTTTTGTGGAGAGAAACGATTGCTCTGAATCTGACACTAGGTATCTGATGACATTCTAGGTAGGTACTTGATGAAATTCTAATTAGGTACTTGATGACAAGCTAATTAGGTACTTGTTGACAAGCTTGTAATTACTTGATGACATTCTAATTAGGTACTTGATGACATTCTAATTAGGTACTTGATGACAAGCTAGATAGATAGGTAATTGATGACATTCTAAGTAGGTACTTGATAACATTATAGATAGGTACTTGATGACATGCTAGATAGGTACTTGATGACATTCTAGATAGGTACTTGATCAGATGCTAGATAGGTACATGACATGCTAATTAGGTACTTGAAAACATTCTTGATATGCACTTCATCACATGCAAGATAAGTACTTGATAACTTGCTAGATAAGTAAATGATTAAATTGTAGATATGTACTTGATCACATTCTAGACATGTACTTGATGACAAGCTAATTAGATACTTGATGACTTGTTAGATAAATGCTTGATAACATTCTAGAGAGGCACTTGATCACATACTGGATTGGTACTTCATGACAAGCTACTTAGGTACTTTGTGACATTCTATATAGGCAATTAATGACATTCTAGATAAGCATTTGATGACATGCTAGATATGTAGTTGGTAATTGATGACTTGCTCGATAGGTAATTGATCACATTTTAGGTAGGTAGTTGATGACAGTCTAAATAGCACTTGATGACAAGCTAGATAGGTACTTGATGACAAGCTATATAGGTACTTCATGACATCTAAGATAGGTACTTGATGACAAGCTAGACTGGTATAGGACCTGATGACATGCTAAATAGGGACAAGGTAGGTAGGGACATGGCAGGTAGGGAACTACATCATGATATAATCAAAGAAGCTTTTCTACTGTTAAAATCTAAATGTAAGCATGTGCTGATGATACTATATCTGAATTCATTAAGACATTTAAATCTTAGCTGGCTTTTGACTCGTCTGTATTTCAGTTCATTAAGGATTTTAAATTTTACCTGACTTTTCACTTATATGTATCTCAATTCATTAAGGATTTTAAATCTTACTTGACTTTTGACCCATCTGCATCTCAATTCATGAAACCTTATAAATTTTACCTGACTTTTCACTTGTATGTATCTCATTATGGCTTTTAAATCTTACCTGACTTTTGACTTATCTGCATCTCTATTCATGAAGACTTTTAAATTTTACCTGACTTTTGACTTATCTGCATCTCTATTCATGAAGACTTTTAAATTTTATCTGACTTTTCAGTTGTCTGTATCTCAATTCATTAAGGATTTTAAGTCTTACCTGACTTTTCACTTGTCTGTATCTGAATTCATTAAGGATTTTAAGTCTTACCTGACCTTTCACTTGTCTTGTTTGAATTCATTAAGAATTTTAAGTCTTACCTGACCTTTCACTTGTCTGTATCTCAATTCATTAAGGATTTTAAGTCTTACCTGACCTTTCACTTGTCTTATTTGAATTTATTAAGGATTTTAAGTCTTACCTGACCTTTCACTTGTCTTATCTGAATTCATTAAGGATTTTAAGTCTTTCAAAGTTTTGACTCATCTGTATCCAAATTCAAAAAGGCTTTTAAAACATACCTTACCTGACTTTTGACTTATCTGCATCTCTATTCATGAAGACTTTTAAATTTTACCTGACTTTTGACTTATCTGTATCTCTATTCATGAAGACTTTTAAATTTTATCTGACTTTTCAGTTGTCTGTATCTCAATTCATTAAGGATTTTAAGTCTTACCTGACTTTTCAGTTGTCTGTATCTCAATTCATTAAGGATTTTAAATCTTACCTGACTTTTCACTTGTCTTTTCTGAATTAAGGATTTTAAATCTTACCTGACTTTTGACCCATCTGCATCTCAATTCATAAAACCTTATAAATTTTACCTGACTTTTCACTTGTATGTATCTCATTATGGCTTTTAAATCTTACCTGACTTTTGACTTATCTGCATCTCTATTCATGAAGAATTTTAAATTTTACCTGACTTTTGACTTATCTGCATCTCTATTCATGAAGACTTTCACATTTTATCTGACTTTTCAGTTGTCTGTATCTGAATTCATTAAGGATTTTAAGTCTTACCTGACTTTTCACTTGTCTTATCTGAATTCATTAAGGATTTTAAGTCTTACCTGACTTTTCACTTGTCTTCTCTGAATTCATTAAGGATTTTAAGTCTTACCTGACCTTTCGCTTGTCTTATCTGAATTCATTAAGGATTTTAAGTCTTACCTGACCTTTCACTTGTCTTATCTGAATTCATTAAGGATTTTAAGTCTTACCTGACCTTTCACTTGTCTTATTTGAATTCATCAAGGATTTTAAGTCTTACCTGACTTTTCACTTGTCTTATTTGAATTTATTAAGGATTTTAAGTCTTACCTGACCTTTTGCTTGTCTTATTTGAATTTATTAATGATTTTAAGTCTTACCTGACCTTTCACTTGTCTTATCTGAATTCATTAAGGATTTTAAGTCTTACCTGACTTTTCACTTGTCTTATTTGAATTCATTAAGGATTTTAAGTCTTACCTGACCTTTCGCTTGTCTTATTTGAATTTATTAAGGATTTTAAGTCTTACCTGACCTTTCACTTGTCTTATTTGAATTCATTAAGGATTTTAAGTCTTACCTGACCTTTCGCTTGTCTTCTTTGAATTCATTAAGGCATTTAAGTCTTTCAAAGTTTTGACTCATCTGTACCCAAATTCAAAAAGGCTTTTAAAACATACCTTACCTGACTTTTGATTTGTCTGTATCTGAATTAAGGTTTTTAAATTTAATTACCCAACATTTGACTCATCTCTATACATTAAGGTTTTGAAATCTTACCTGACTTTTTACTCATTCTGTTCAGAATACATTAAGGTTTCAGAATCTTTTGACTGATCTGTTGCCTGCTTTACTTTCACCTGGTGCCAGAATAAAATATTTCAGGTGGCAAAATTTATTTTTCTTTTATATCTTATACGTTGAGTCATATATTACTTTGTGAATTGTGGGTACATAATTATCTGTCTGCTGTCTCAGTATCAATAGTCCCAGCCAAAAATACGTTACTTACCCTGAACCTGACACCGTTTTAACCCTGCTGTATCAATGAAACACTCATCTTCTATTAATGCTGTGATTTGCTTGCTGAGATCTATAACCAGGAGATATACTGCACGATAGCTCAGGAAAGTTTGGTGGGTAGTGTAGAAAACATATTGTCCAGCAAAATCCCACAATCCCAATTTTGCATATTCCTCCATGCTCTTCTCTAGTTTGTCTGAATTTGCATTGACTAAATGGAGGATTTCCATCACTGCATCCTTCTTCTTATTTTCTCTAGCTATATCACTGCTTGCTTCAGGGCTCAAAATGGCAAAGTGGGATTCAACAGGCTGAGATAATGAAGGCATGACGTCTTCATCAATATCTTGCTTGGCCCTAGCTGATACATCATGATGGCTATGTCCATTATCTTGATCTTGATTTGCAGTGATGACATGGGTTTCCATCTCCTTTGGCACCTGCTCTTTGTCATTTGACTTCTGTTGAACTTGCTCATTTAAAAGCTTTACAAGCCACTGCAGTCTGAGGTATTGCTCTGCATCTAAAATGAAGAATATATTAATCAGTTGCATTACAGTCCTGTATGATATAATAATGAGTTGTCTTATAGAGATGCAGATAGATTTAGCTCTACAATGATACCAAATAATCTGGACATTTAGTTGCACTACAACACACGGGAAAAAACCAAATTTTATTCACACATTTTATTTCCTCCCAAAATTTGCCTGTGGATAGAATCCGATTTTGTGTCCAGATTTTAGACTTAATGACCACAGACGTAATGCAGACCGGTCTGACGTGCACACAAACAAGTGAACTTGTGCAAAACATTGGACAAGGTGGACACTTTTAATAAAGACTCTTGTCAATACAAAATATATGGAGTCGTTAAGCAAAAAAAAATCTTTTCACCTTCTGCTCATGTGGAAGCAACAAAACCAATGGAAACATTACTATTAGCACAACTAGGCATTGGGCTAATGGAAAATTGCTTTAAAGTCGATGTATTAGGATGTATTCAGAAAATGTCCCCAAAATGTGTGCGTGTTTGTGTGTGAGTCGTATTATCAGTCATTGCTTGAAAACAAAAAAAGCATCATAAACTCCATTTGGAAAGTCTTCAATGAACTCACTGGCAGAACACACAACAAGCCGACAAATAAATTTCACTCACTTCTGGTAAATGACACCATAGTCACTGATGAAACTGACATTGCAAATGTTTTCAATGATTTTTTTCACCAACATTACCATAAATTTAAAAGAACCAGTGATAGAAAACAACTTTAATGAACTGAAAAAAGTTCTGCAGCAGCAAAATCTCTAAGGAAGTATGTTTCTCTATCCCACCAGTATCAAGAAACTTTGTTAAAAAATGTCTCAGTGAGCTTGATAGCAAGAAAGGAACAGGACATGATCAGATTGGTCCAAGACTCATTCATTTTATAACAGTTACATACAACCCTATTTAGACTACTGTAATACAGTATGGGGTAATTCAAATGATAAAAACATAGCAAAGCTGGAAAAGCTTCTAAAAAGAGCATTTAGGCTCATATCAAACCAGAAAGAAAGCAAGGAAAAGTTTGCTGGTAAGTTAAAAATATTACCTATTAAAGACCGAATCTGTTTAAGAAAAGCCAAATTAATGTACAGGCTATCTAATAATAGTGCTCTTGAATATTTACAATCCCTATTCCAGTATAGGCTACCTGGTAATAAACCCCACCTGCGATCAATGTCTCCAAAACAGTATAAAATTCCCAAACCAAATAAGGAATTATTTTTAAAAAAGTTTCCAATACTCTGGAACTTTGCTCTGGAATAGTATTCCAGTTGAGATTAGAAATGCCCACTCTATTTCCATCTTCCAAACCCAATATATCCAGTGGCTTCTGAGATGCTGATGAAATAAATAAATTCCTTTGTATGAGGGCCTCAAGGTAGGTTAGTTCTTAGCTAAATCTGTTACCCTCTTTAAATAAAGTCATTATTATTATTATTATTAGTAGTAGTAGTAGTAGTATTAGTATTATTATTAGTATTATTATCAATTAATCAAAAGATCAAAAGAATGAAAATGTATACTAAGCAACATACCGCTCAGGTGGCATAAGTAGTTGGAGCATCTGCTTTGAACACAGGAGGTCAATGGTTGAATCCCCAGCTAAGTCTTACAAAAGACTTTTTAAACATTTGTACTAACAGCTGCATTGCTAGGTGCTCAAAAGTTAGTATTAAGACTAGTTGTTCCCATGTCTGGATAATGTTACTATTTTGGACATGGTGCTATGTGTTTGTGGCATCATGTCCTAGTGCTCGACATCACAATAAACTGCCACACTGCAAAGCTCATAGCGATACAACTTAAACATTGAAAAAGCTACCTTAATAATCCATATCACACACACACACAAACACACACACACACACACACACACACACACACACACACACATAGAGCATATGCGAAAGATGGCCAGGATAGAAATTAACTGAATTAACCTTGGTACATGCATGGTACCTTAGCTTGAGACAGTAAATTTCAGCAGTTGTCAAGCTGAATTCACAAACATTTTATATTCAACTATCAGAAATAAAATTGTTTTCAAGTATATTTGACAGTCATATACAAGCTACCAATCAGTACCGTATTTTCGCGCATATATGACGCACCCAAATATAAGACGCACCCGTATATAAGACGCGGGTTTTGACGCTTTGTGTAAAAATATTTTACATAAGACGCACCCATATATAAGACGCGGGTTTTCTCGATTTGTGTAAAACAAAATTACATAAGACGCACGCGGCCTGCCATCTGCCGCACTGAGCAATTTATATCCAGTGGTTTCCATTCCTTTATCATAAATGAAAATTTGTCCAATGTTTCATCACCCGTCGGATGTTCCGTATTTCATGTTATTATTCGTACACGAAAAAATAATTATTTTTTTCAATGTACTAATTTACAAAATCGGTCTCATTCTGCTCAACGTTTTAAAAATATGTTGTTATTATGAGAGAGAGAGAGAGAGAGAGAGAGAGAGAGAGAGAGAGAGAGAGAGAGAGAGAGAGAGAGAGAGAGAGAGAGAGAGAGAGAGAACAAAACGTGTATTTAATTGCCAACTGGTCTGTGGTCTTCGCGTTGAGATATTATTTTTACTACCGGTAGATAAATAAACTCAAATGGCTTCTGAACTCATTTTCAAATACGCGCGTTTATTTGTTACACCGACTGACGTAATCAGAAGTTCGCATTAACGACGATGTCCAGCGGTTAATGAATAGAAGTATATATTGTAATGACAACTGAACAAATATATACCGGTAAATCATTATATTTTCTCGCTGATACAAAAGACAAAGAAGGGCAATAAAACGAATGTGAATATATTCTCAGTTAACAAAACAGCTGCCCTTTTATTAGTAGGTTGAGCAACAGGCTTTCTACACATACCGGTAATTGGTGAACATTTTATTTTGGGATTCTTTTCTTTATCATTATTAGATGCCTCAGATATACATTTACGCGAAGAAAGTGAAACAAACAATACTCTGTTACAACTGTTCAAGTACATGTACATAAATCAATTAATTCTGTAACATTTTTAGTTTAGATCAAAGAATTGTCTGAGGCAGGACCGCAACGATTATTGTTTATTCTTATCTGCCGCCGGGCCAATAGCGGATGGGTTGAGTACCGGTACCTGGTTTCTAGATTCTAGAACAATAAACGCCAGATGTAAAGGCGGCTTCATTGATCTGCTAGGAGGCCAAGTCTTCAGCGAGTGTGATTAGTACCGTACAAAGAAAAATAAATGCCTGATGTATGTGGTTAGCATATATAAACGTGGGAATAGTATCTTGTTACCGGTATATATGTGAGAGATCAATTTGCATTTTTAAAATTTATAAAATTGTCACGATGCCGAAGCGAAAATTTTAAATATATGGTATTACTGATTTTCATATTTAAGTCCAATATTGAATAAATTCTTGTCTTGTTTTCGAACTATTTAGTCTTGTCTTGTTTTCGAACGCAACCACCAAAGATACTAAAAATTTACCGGTAAGTATCTTTGAACCCAACCGGATGTATAGGTAATATAGCCGCCGTAGTTTTTGCTGTGATAATTAATAACAATAAACAAAACTATTTAAACATACTATATTATTTAAATTTAAAACATTTACTCCGACTAAACGTAGATCTGCAATAACTACGGTATACAAAACATTGAAACGACAGGATTTTAAATTTGAAGTGGCCTGCATTAGATTGGTACACGTGGTAATTACTGAACACTTACCCAACTGTTTTTACAACTAGGAATGAAAATCGTGAAACGTGAATATCGACCGCAAAAATCGTCATTCAATATCACACACTGTACCGGTCGTTCGTGTTAAAAAAATACTTACCGTATTTTCGCGCATATACCCGTATATAAGACGCGGGTTTTGACGATTTGTGTAAAAATATTTTACATAAGACGCACCCATATATAAGACGCATCACTTTTTGTTTGGTGTGTAAAATGTTGTATAAGACGCGTCTTATATACGCGAAAATACGGTAATAAAAATAAGGTTCTGCTGTGGTTCTCAAAATAAACTAAGATCAGTTATTAGTCGTCAGAGACATTAAAGTTAACCCTGATCCAGTAATCTTGAAAGGAAAATAAATTTGGGAGTGAACAACATAAGCATAATTAATGATGTTGCTGAAGAGTGAAAATAAAATAATCTCAATATAATAATAATAATAATAATAATAATAATAATAATAATAATAATAATAATAATAATAATACCTGTACTGTAATAATACAGTTAACAACAATATTGCTAATTGGTGCATGTTACTTATTCCAAAGCCAATTTAGAATGGAGAACTTGTGTAGTCACATGTGTACAAAGCCAGGTTTAGCCTGTCCTATGCGTGGCTTTTAAATTAGTGACAGTCCTTATCGTTTTCAGGTTTAACACCATTTCTAAGTGCAAGATAGTCAATATCTGGTGGCTGAGACTGAAACCCACATAGAGTTGACATGGCAGTGATCAGTAAAGGTGAGCGCTTTAGACTATTTGGCAACCCGGGGGCCACATACGTGATTGTACTACAATAACTACAGATGAATAGATGGACAAACAAACAGAAGACATAACGCCAGCCTTTTGCCACTGCAATATGGTGATCATTGTTTTCTAACTTAGCTGCATGTGTTACTAGCAGGATGACACTGCATATATGTGAAGATGTTTCTGATATGACTTCAGGATAAATGTTTGGACGAGGTCATACTAATTGGTGTGAGAACACGTAGGACTCTCTTTAAATATGCAGTGGAACCGGTAATAAAATTTCTAGAGCTTAAGTTATCAAGTAATCAGGATTATATTAGTAGCAGTAACCACAGCAACTACAATCACATTTTGACATACTGACTGCATGTGCTGCTTGTAAAATTACAATCTGGGTGAATAGCACAAGTTTAAAGTTTAGCATGTAGTGCACAATATTACAATCCATATACATAGCATTATTTTCAAGTTTTGCATGTAATGCTTCTAAAATTATAATTTGGATGTATGACACAAGTTTAATATTCAACACAGATTGCTTGGGAAAGTACAATCTGGATTCATATCACGTATAATATTCAGCACAGATTGCTTGTAAACTTATCTGGATACATGGCACGAGTTTAAGAGTTCTTGTACAAGTACAATCTGGATACATGCCCATAGTTTAATATTCAGCACAGAGTTCTTGTAAAATGACAATATGCGTCTATGATATCAGATTTAAGTACATGTAGTTTTTGTAAAATTGATGATCTGGGTCCATGGCCAGAGTTTAATATTCAGCATGATGTGCTTGAAAAATTATAATCTAGGTCCATGGCATGACATTTAAGTACAACGTATAGTGCTTGTAAACATATAATCCAGAGCATGAAATGAAATTTAAGTACAACATGTAGTGCTGGTAAAATTACAATCTGGGTCCATGGCCGGAGTTTAATATTCAGCGTGCAGTTCTTGTAAAATTACAATCTGGGTCCATGGCATGAGATTTGAGTACACCATGTAGTACTTGTAAACTTAAAAATAATCCTTTGTTTAAGGTAAACATTGCCAACTGATTTTAAAATCAAGTTTCATGCTACATGTACATAGTGCAAATGACTATTACTGTTTCAATCATGAATATTGATACTCTGTAACCTGGATTTTCTATTCATTGTCTACTTTTTTATTCTTTTCTATAAATAATATTTGCAATGATCTAACATGTTTACAGCAGTTACATCGGTTTGATGAAAAAGGGGTGGGTGGTAGATATGTACTGAACAATATCTATCAATAATCAGCAGTGACATTCATTGATAGTGAATGCGACTAAATATATTTGTATCAATATGTTCTATAATTTTCATACTGTATTTGGTTTTGAACCCGCAAAAGATGATTTTCCTTGCATCACTATTGCTTGATTCAATGGTATGTATGACCTTTTTTGACATGACCTCGCTATGGTACACTTACGGGTCCTGGCTAGTTTGTATTACAGGCATTTTATAATTTGTTTTTCAAAAAATTGTGCATGCATATTTTATTACCCCTGTTATCTACTGAATATCTATTATTTTGTTTACTGCATGATCCCCAACATGGCTAACAAATGATAAAAGCAGAGAGAAACAGACAGACAGATGGACAGACTAGTTACCCTAGGTTTAGGGCTTTGTATAATTATTATTTATTATAGGTATGATAGGAAGTTTTGAATAATATCTGAGACGAAATATATTTTATATAATTGCAGCTTGGTTTATGGTCCTAAGTTTTATCAAGCAAAAGAGGCCCTAAAAAGCAAACAGAAGGATCTGACGATGAAAGTAAAAAAGGAAACAAACCCAAAACTGCTGATGACATAAGTATATGAAAACTCACTTTTGGGCCCCTTCATCATCAAGTTTACTGAAGACTATATGGTTTAAAAATAATTTGCACTTCGGGGTACTGGGTGGGGGTGAAGAATACAGAAACATATAGTGGGGATTCGTATCGTTAAAAACAAGATTGCAAAGTTAATCAAGACTATTTAGAGTTTAACGAGAAACAGGCGATGACAAGGACAGGGGATGACTGGCAGCTATTTATAAATGTTTTATAAACAAATGTCCAAGCGATTTGTGTAAACAAAGACTATTTATTCTACCTTGCCCCTGTAACTCACATGCATGCACCTTGGCCACATGAGCAATGTTTTGTACGTGCAATAGTTTATGCCCAAAAGCTTAAGTCATTAATGAAAAAAAAAATGTCTATGAAAGCAAACTTTTCTCGATTTGGCTTTTAAATGCATTACAAGTTCTAGCATGACAAAATATTCCAGACATTCAGGCTATACACATCACTAGCCGCAAAAATCCTATCTCGCTCAACAACTACAGAAAACTTGGTACCAACCAGAAATGTGTTAGTTCAAGCATCCCTTCCTCTAATTTTGTTAAACATCTGCATTGTGCCCCAGTTGAATCACACATGTTCACACAATGACAAATAATGTACTTACCAGCCTGTGGGAATCAATTATTCATCCACAGATTATTCCACAAAGAATTTTCCCAGTAGCAGATCCTACAACAGCTAATGACAACACTAGCCATATTTCCAATACAGTAAATATCAATTTTCCACGAAATTGTGATCTTGAAACTTTATCACATGGTTATCAGCTAGGGTATATATTTGGAGAATCTTTAATACAGGGTGGTAATTTTACAATCATTAATAATTACATCAAAAATGTCACAATTTCACAATCGCCTAAGAGAACGTAAGTTATATATTATAGTGACACGGATCTCTAATTACCAGTGAATAACACAGACATGGACACTCAAGCTACATGTAACATTTTGTTATAACAATATGTGTACTTTATATATGAAAACAGAGGTATGGGTCCAGTATCATTTCATTTTTTACAATATATTATTTTTAATTTGAACGTAATGAAAATGAAATATTTTCTTGTAATAAATATCGACTATTTGTTGTTAATTTCATATAACATCCATATATTGAAAGTGATAATACCTCAGTACTATGAAACATTGTTTTATTTTTTGCTTCACATATACAAACTATTTACATAATGCCACAGTCCTCATTAACATCTTTGTATTAATGCACCACATGTAAATATTTGCACGTGAACTATATTGTACTAGTGAGAATTTGTTTTATATTTTAAAGGAAATAATTGGGTGACAAACAAATCTATGTTAGGGTTTTGGACCTAGACAAGGAAATCGCAAACAAGGAGGTTACATTACAATATATGTCTTGCTATTTGGATAAACCTCATTGGGAGACAAAAAATAATGTTAACCCCTTGACTAAGATTTAATAATAATAATGAGGACTTTGTATATAAAAAACAAAAACAAACACTATGAAATTAGAAAACATAAAAAGTGCTGAAATTATTTATCGTAGGAAACATTATTAGGTTTGTTTTTGCAGTCGAAAAGGGTGAGTTTTAAGAGCACTCTTTAAAGGGATTACTGTGTCTCTATGTCTAATTTCAATGGACAATTCGTTCCACGTTGCTGGGCAATGGTTTGCTAAAGAACGTCCATATCACTTCGTTTTCATAGTGGGAATAACGAGTATATGAATGTAAGAAGAGGAGCGTAAGTATCTTACTTGTGTGAACACATGGATGAGGCCAGATATGATTAGTTCTTATGTGAAATGTAGCACAGAGAACATATTTTGTGTTTGATTTTGGTTTGAATGGAAAACCAGTGTAGGGTACAGAGCACAGCGGGGAGGTGTGCTCTGATCGTAGTACCATAAAGATGATCCTAGCAGCCGTTTCTTTAGTAGATAATGAGACAAAGCAGACAGAATGGAGTTACAATAGTCCAGGCTTGAAGTTACTAATGAACACACAAGTGTTTTGGTGGCAACAACTGATCGATATGTCCAAATGAAGCTGATGCATCTCAGCTAAAGATATGCAGCCTAGCATATGTTGATCATATGTTGATGCAATGTGAGAGTACCATCTGGAGTAAAACCTAAGTTTCAAATCGACTGTGTGAATTTAATGTTGGTGTTGCTGATATTTATTGTTTGAGGTAAAAGATGTGATTGAAAAAGTATTTGTCTTGGGATCAGAATGGCTTCATTTGTTGCATCATTCATCTGGAGCTTGTTACATGTCATCCATGATTTCACATCATAAATGTACCTATCCACTCCTTGGATGGTAGCATTACCTTCAGATCATTGGCTAGACTTGTATATTTGCGTGTCATCACCATACAATTGGTGAGACACTGGGTGATGATCAATGATACTTGATAGCGGCAGAGTGTACAGAACGAAGAAAACAGGTCCATGAACAGACCCCTGTGCAACACCAAACCGTAGATCAACTATGCTGGAGTGAATTCCATTTGCAGATACAAGTTTTGTCATGTTGACTAAGTAGGACTTCATCCACAGTAAGGCTGTTTTTTGAATGCCAGATACATTCTGGAGACGCTGACGTGAAAGCAGAGAGAATGTCATTAAATACTTTCAGAAGAGAAGTTTTAGTATTGTGGCAAGGTTGAAATGCAGACTGTATAGTGCTGAAAAGATTTTGAATTCAAATGAGATACAAGTCAGTTTAGAACAACTATTTCTAACATATTTTTATATAAATGTGAAATTATAAACTGGGTGGTAGTTCTTTAAATCAATATGGTCACGGTTGGGCTTCTTCAGCAGAAGCTTTACAATGACAGTTTTGACAAATGATGGGAATTCGCCGGATGAGAGTGATATATTAAAAACATCGATTAGTGAAGGCAATATTGGGTCTAAGCACTAAAGCAGCAGTGATGTCGGAATTGGATAAAGTTCACATTACTTTGGTGCATTCTTCATCATGACTGTCCATAACAAATCCATAGAGACCGGTTAAAATGCTCCTAACGGTTTTCGCTGAAATTCTGTGTCTTAAATGTTTGGTGACTATGAGTCAATTGAAATTGTATTGTCAAGAGTATCTCTAAATTGGTATGTATTTTGTCACGGAAAATATTTTCAAATAGGTCCAGAAGGACTTATTTACATTAGTTTGTTAGTTATCTAGAAGAGATCTTTGCAGCTGGAGCTCTCCGTGATCTTAGTTAGCACTGTGGTGGGATAATTTGGCTAAATGGACTATGTTTGTGATGTTCTTCTTAGTGGCTTCATATTCTTGCTTTTGAATAGTGAGTCTGGTGCAAAGACAAAGCCTCTCTCCTTTACGGCGGTCTTTTTTTAGCAGAGCAACGCTGGTCCCTAAGAACGCAGCCAGTTACTTAGTTGGTCAGCTGTAGGAGGGAAGAAAGTTGTTAGGTTTGCTTGTTTGTCATGCATTAGTTTGGTTATATTTATCATACAGAGGTTTGTCTTAGAAGGAAATAAAGGTGGAGGGTAAGGGACTGATATGTCCAGATGGCATGTAATGCTGTGGTGATCTGATGCAAGTTAGTAGGATAAAAGGGTGGATCGGAGAATATTATCATCAGGTCTATGAAGAATCTGTCTAAAAACATAACCATGTTTATGGGTGGGTCGGTTAACTGACTGTTTTAGGGTGGGTCGGTTAACTGACTGTTTTAAGGTTCAAAATATGAAACAAATCTAGGAGTGTTGATGTGCACGAATTTCCAGGACAGTCAAAGTGAACGTTGAAATCAAGAATAATCAGGTTTCTACCTATGACATTTCCATACTCCATGAGATTCAGAAACTGCGTGGTAGAGACGAAAACAAAAGATGTCCTTGTCTCAGACCAAACCCCAAAAATTGAGTACTTTGTGACCCAGAACATATACATTAAAGCAGAAGCTGCCTTACATTGCAGACATAGCAAATAATTGTTAATAAAGAAATTGGACCAGACACCATTTACATCCAAGCTATCTTCCCTTACATCCTTGACAAAAAAGCAACTACAATGCATAACTGAATTGGACTTGGTCTGTGTTCAGATAAGGTAAATTAGTTTAACAAATGACAACAATATAGTTTAGTTCCTATCACTTTCTTAGCATTTGTAAATTTTTTATATAGTCAGCTTATGAAAGTGAGGTTAATGATGAAAAAGAAATAAGAGTGAGCTTGTTATGCCAAAGAGTAAAATTCAATTTAATAACTGTTCCGACACAACCTTTAAGGTACACACACATATTTGTGTTATGCAATTATTTGCTAGTTTTTTAAAAACTTTTTTAATTTTTATTTCATTACATGCTATTGGAAAGTAACATTGTATGCTGGATTTTATCTTGTCTGAAATTTCTGCTTCAACTCACTGACTTTTCTTTATTTCATTTTATGTAAACAGCTACTACGAAACGAAATTGTATTTTATGTATCAGGTTGATATCATAATCATTATTACTTGAAGAAAATATGTTTTTTGGGGGTCAAAGTTTTGGAGTTTCCTAAGTGAATTCTACATTACCCTGATTATTGCTTTTTAAACAGCAGGGTCAATTGAAGGGTATATTCCATAAGAAATGCTAATTGTGACCTGAGGTCAAATAGAAAACATTTATGTAATATGAGATCATTTGTGCTTTAATATCTAGTACTTTTAATTGGCCTTTTATGATGTGACCAAGAGTTTTGGGCGGAAAACGTTTCCTTCAAATTATTGATTTCAAGTGATTATTTTGTCTTGAAATACAAAATGGTGCTCTGATAAAATTGTTTGATAGGCACTTTCACTGGAATTTACAGTACAATGTATATTCAAGCCTGGAATTATATTTCTGTGAGGCAACAATACACTTGCATCAACATTTCAACAGCTACCACATTTATTTCAGTTTTGAGGTTTTCTGGACTTTTACTGAGTTTCATTTAGGATTTTAAATTACTAGGACTTGTCTGTAATTCTTGGATTATTTTAGGATTTTATTGGCAATATCAAAAGTTTTTTTTTTCTTCTCATTTTTACTTTGTCTTCTAATGTAATAAAAATATTTGTTAAATTGTATAAAGCTTGTTGTCTTTCACTCTTTTCTGATCCTTATTTTAAGAGCATATATTCATAATACTTGGCATTATACAAATAATTAATTTTTTTTTCAGTAGCATAGTTACTGGACTTAACTATACCCATCTTGGACAATGTCCCTAAGGTCAAAACCTGAAAATAATTTAGATTTAAGATCTCCACTCAAGGGTACTACAGTGACTAAGAAATTAGATCATTGGACTCAAGACCAGGATTTTGTAAATTGGATTCCTACCATCAGATCCAATTGGAGTCTAATGTACCCTTTAGGGACTCTGATTTTTTTTATTGGGGTGGGAGATTAATGTATCAACTAAAATGCACAATACATGTGTATTAGACATACTGTATTATTATAAATATACCACCATCACTCATCTATGTTTGAAACCATCATGCATCTAAAAGTGTTTGGTTAATAAGACATGAGTGCACACAACATATAACGATCTGGTTGTTCAACAGTTATGCAGCTCTAACACAACTACTTCTAGCTAACAAGAAATATATTTTATTTGTTTGAGTAAGAAATAAAAAAAAATACTGTCCAACTGTTATATTAGTAATTTTGATTGACCATGATTTTTCAAGTCATCCTGTTAAAATATCCAGAGATAGTTCAACATTTTTGTATTAACGTAATGGTTAGGTTGAAATACAAAATATTGTCCTTTTACTGTTCTAATGAAGTTCCTATCTGAATGTGGTTAAATTCAAGCATTTAACATCATCTGTCTTCCTCAAACCCAAACCCCTCGGTCCTTCTGTATTAAGGTTTCCTGGCTAATGGCTTATATGGTTAAGTACAGATACCACTCACCATGCAGCTATGTTACAAAGCAGGTTAGCATGCAGCAGAGGATGATTAAAAGCCAAAGGGTGCATACAGAAGCAAAAAGCCAAAAGCATGTCAATTGCAAAATATTATAATGTGTTATGGTGCAAAATTGGTTCACTAATGTCAAGAATCTGTTGTAAATGATATCCAAGATTCACAAAGTTCAATGATGTTGTGAGCTTGGCACAACATGTTAGCACATGACTGGCTATTCAATTTAGCATGAATAAATGGGGAATTAAGAAGCTGGGAAAACCCTGCAAAGAACCACCAAGCCATTGGAAGCTACTGGCAAGCTATCTCATATACCCCTATTATCCCAGATGGCAGTTATCCGTAAATGTGAGAGCTTTGGACCACTTGCCCCCAAGGGATTTCCTAAGCTCATTACTATTCAATATAACAGATGTCTTTACATACTTTAAGAAAGCTAAAAGATTTCAGTAAGGGACAAGTGAATTATTTTGGCAAGCTAACATCATAATGGCAATCTTTAGAACAGTATATATAGAAATACTAATATTTCAATTCGAAGTTTACATTACCAACATAGAATGGTGGTCTTAGATCATCCACCTCATTTTATGAATGTTATCTTTCCTATAGGAATTAGGCAATGTAAATGTTACAAGGGCTTGTGGTAATTATGATTCTATTGACATCATTTGCACAACCTTAACCCTGATGATGCTGAGGTGTATTTGCATTACCTCACTACCTGTAATGAATATTTACTTATGTCTGTGGGAATGTTGTTTAATACCAGTAAACCAGTATAATGAAAACTTATTTTTAATAATTCCTTATTTGGAGTTGGTATTATGTCATTTTTACTTCTCACAGACCTTAAATCTGAATAACATCCACATCTCTTATATAGGTAGACAAAATGGATTGTTCTGGATACTTTGAACATAAAATTGGCCTTTTTAATAAATATTCTTTCATGCCTTGGTAAAATTTAGTACTCATTGCATCATGGATATTGTTGATAAGTTGATCTAGAATTAAAAGGTGTGACCTCTTTTGGAGTCTTAAAAGTTTTGTAAAGTTTGAATTAGAGACATTACCCCAAATTACATTAAAATAGTCCAGATATGCATAAACACAACTTTTATAAAATATGACCCTTCACTGAATTATAGGTTTTCATCTTTCTAAATGGCCAAAGATTTGAATTCCCCTTTTCTGAAAGATGTTTCATATGAATATACCAAGTTAGACTTATCTACGGAAACACCAATAAATTGAAAATGAAAGGTCACATTAGTGTTCCCATTGTCAAAAAGAACTTGGAGTTTGTAAATGTCTATCCCTGCATACAAACATACTTGAGAAAGGCTAAACAATTATCCAACATTATGGCCTCATGCTAAAAATGAAACACACCCAATTTAATTTCTTCTATCTTTACATTCCAAAATCATAGAACTCTCTAAAACATTTTCCATATTCATGGCCACTAATTTGTACCAGTAATCCTAATAGAAATTAGAGAAAGTACAAGTATAAATGCATTTATTTAAAATCTAATTTAGTGAATGAAAAGTTGAACCTGTTTGGTTTAACAAATACATTAGAACTTAAAAGTAAAAATTCTCCAATCTTGATCTTTGGTGTCTCACTTGTATGTATACTGTATAAATTCAGATGGTGCATGTTCTGGTAAACTTTGTTGCTTAGAGGCCAATGATTTACTCGCGGATGGGGTGGAGTGGGATCATTTTTCTATCTTGTACAAGATACATAGGTACATGTAATAGATACATTTTTTTCAACAACTGTAATGGCTATAATATGCCATTTTACATATAAATCTGAAGAATATTTGTTCATGCTATTTAATATCCCTTCAAAAACAAATTTCAAAAATGTGATTGAAATGCAATATTTCTGTTTGCCCATGAAATTGATTGCTTTTTTGCATCTTTGGCAATAAACAATATATATAAACAAACAATATAGTAAATCTGGATATTCTCAGATCAGTCTAAAATTAAGTATAAGATAAGATACGAGTTCTTTATTTCAGACTACAAAATCCATACCTTTAAAAAAAATATAAAAAAAATAATCTTTGAACTTTCTTTCACCAAATATAGAAAATAAGCATCATTACCACTATGGTTTAAGCAGAAATCTACAAGAGAGGGAAATAGACATGGAGATTTTGATTTATGACATACTTTGCACTTGTGTTATCCATTCTCCAGTTGCCAAGGAAACTTTGCAGCATTCTGTCTGAATATCTATCCCCTCTGTACTCTGTCTGTCACGTATGTTCACTTCTTTTCCCAACAGGCGCTTTGTCAATGTTGTTTTCCCAACATCATATGGACCAACGACCATTATCCTAATATTGAAAACCTTCTCTTTTCCATTTCTAAGAGCCTTTCTGTACATCTCAATGGATATTGGATCCATATTTAGGACCTCTGATGGAATGACTGGATCTGAAACAGAATGATGACCTTCAATGCAGGATTCATACTAATTTTAATGATAGATTTTACACCCTATTAATTAAATCAAATATATGAAAATTAAATATTATATTTTAAAGCCCTAGCTATATTTCTTCTCTAAATAATTCCTATATGAACAGAGGTGGAAAGGGTCTTGCATGTTACTGAACAACATATAACAAGGGTTACAACAGTGGTCAACTAATGACCAGTGACCCACACTCCTAACATAACACCACAATGGCCAAATAAAAACCACAGTGAAGCATTGCTCCAGATATACCACCAACAATAGCCAACTAATGACCACAGTTAAACATGCTCCTGATACCTACCACAATATCAAAACTAATGACAATGAAGCATGATTTTGACATATCACCACAAAGGCCAACTATTGATCAGTGAAACATGATCTTGTAATACCACCACAATGGCCAACTAATGACCAGTGAAACATGTTCCTGATACACCTCCACACTGTCCAACTTTTGACTACAGTCAGTTTATCCTTTAAGGCTTCAAGACAGTAAAAAACCTTGTCAAAACTGAGTAAAAAAACAAAAGCAAACTTTGGTATTAAAACTGGGGGTCAAATGAAAAATTTGGGAGTCTCTGAAGTACAAATGAGGGTAAAGGTAAACGCTAATAGTGAAACAGTCTCAACATACTACAGTGAAACATCCCATTGATATCACAACACCACAATAGCCAACTAATGACCACAGTGAAACATCCATTGATATCATAACACCACAATAGCCAACTAATGACCACAGTGAAACATCCCATTGATATCATAACACCACAATAGCTAACTAATGACCACAGTGAAACATCCATTGATATCATAACACCACAATAGACAACTAATGGCCACAGTGAAACATCCATTGATATCATAACACCACAATAGACAACTAATGACCACAGTGAAACATCCCATTGATATCATAACACCACAATAGCCAACTAATTACCACAGTGAAACATCCATTGATATCATAACACCACAATAGCCAACTAATGGCCACAGTGAAACATCCCATTGATATCATAACACCACAATAGCCAACTAATTACCACAGTGAAACATCCATTGATATCATAACACCACAATAGCTAACTAATGGCCACAGTGAAACATCCCATTGATATCACAACACCACAATAGACAACTAATGACCACAGCAATACATGCTTTTGATACACCACCTGTTTTTGAAATACTTTAAACAAATCAATCCTGAGAAAAATCTAGCAACAAACTAAGATGAAAGAAAGTGGGGCAGAAAGGGGGGTGGGAGGGGTCAACAACTATTAAATACATTATTGGCTATAAAAATGAATTAATCTTCATGGATACATACTGAAATTGCCAACCCATGATGATCTATGTGGTATTGAACCCATTATCCTTGGATTTCTCAGTCAAGTGCTTAATCAAGTATCATGACTCCTTGAATGGACTGAATTTAATTGTATTGGAAGAATTTATTGATAATATTACAGAACACTTGTATGATTACTATCTCACTGAGTGATATATATTTGATACACACCTGTCCAATGGTATAACTATGGTATTAAATTCAAATACAGTAAAAAGAAAGCCAATGTTGTGCATGCAAGATATATGTACACTAATTTTAGAGAGACTAAGGACAAAACTAACATAATGTACCGAGTAATATTTTTTATTTTGCAATGAGATAATCTTATTTGCATTACAACTCTAGTGTACACTCATCTTTGCCACCATCAGAAAAAATACCAATTTTTTTTAAGCCAACAAATCCATTACTTAACACATTCTGTATTTGCAGAAATTTTCCATTTTTAAATTAGAGATCTAAAAACGGATTTGTATCATTTTGGTACACATAAAAATAGATTTACTATCAAAGTAAAATGGGTGCATTATGGGATAGGCCGTTAGTAACGAGTCACATACAGATATGGGTGCATTATGGGATAGGCCGATACAGCAAATTTTGAATCAATTCTAAATGACGTTTAATAAATATTACGTTCTAACACAATTATTTCTAAAGAGTTTACGAGTATATTTCACGGACTAAATATGTGCGCTATTGAGAGAAATTTTGACTCTCATAGCACGGATAATATTGTTGTAGTTTATAAAAGTAAATAAAATTAATAGTCTATATCCACTAGTTGAAATAAATAATCATAGAATAAAATCTCGCAGCCGCTAAAAATATTTTGTTCGTATTTTTGCATGTATGCTTTTCCCCTTTAAATTTAATTTAATTAATTTATTTGTGTCCTTTTCTTAAACTATAGCAAACAAACCTTTAAAAAGAGAATGTTCGGTTTATTTCGTTTGTTAAATATAAATATTTCTTGCAAAATTGACCTGTGACAATAAATGCGTGATACACAACCAGTAAACATTTCTAGACGCCAACCGCTCTAAACTGGATTGAGATGCACGCGCCACGATGAAAAGCGACACCTGGTGGGACTATTTTGTGTACTGCCCTAGACTGGTAATGGCTTCTCAACCCGATCGTAGTCGTCCATAACTATTTTTTATTTTTGTCTGTAAATTTTGGTTGATAAATAGAAAATACCTGACTTAACAGTAAGGAAATGAAAATACATAGATAAAGCAATATTAATATTAAATTTAATAACAACAAATATAATTTTATTTCAACTTAACATTAATATAGGCGACACTACATAACGAAACTGACATCTTTTTTCTAAATTTAAATTAAAATGTTTAAAATTTTCAGTAAATCAAGTTTGTAATTTTATTTGTGATGTCAAGAAATAATTAATGTCACTAAAATAAATTAAATTATGTCAATAAAATAATAACTTCTTTAAATCAAATGAAATAAATTATGGTAATAAAAAATAAATATGGATTACCTGGGTACTGTGTCCTGTATCTAGTGATTTGATTGCTCACAAAGCTTGTTACATACACAAGTCCTTCATCACAGAATATGGCCAATGGTGGATCACGTGGTATTCCCTGTCTGACAATGGACACTAGTTGACATTCAGACGTAAGGTGGTGAATACATTCAGGGAGAACGTTACACACAAACAGACTTCCATGTTTGTCTATAGCGATGCCTCTGGGTTCCTCCAAATCTTCATGTTTGTAGCTATATTTATATTTACTGGGATTCTGCACATCGTAGCCATATACACCAGTATCAGGGGAATGAACACTACACGCAATGTAAATAATGTTATGTTTTGCCGTCATGAAACTTGACCCAAAAATGGACTCCACTTTACAAATCTGGTGAATGGTGCCAACAACACGTCCATCATTACTGGACACAATACACCAACACACCGTTTTTTCCTTGACACCACACACAACAAGATTCCCATTGAATGACACAACACCATCATACCAATCCAGTCCTCCCCGTACACGTAAATCCCTAGTCCATCGTATAACAGGTGTGTTGTCTGTGGACATAATTTTTATCAGACCGTTTTTTAGAATCACTGCGATTTCCGAGTCGTTGATAAGACAGACGGCTCTTAGATTTGACTCCAGTCTGTCTGACTCGTACAGTAATCGTCCATCTTGGAGTCCGTGAATACAGACTTTCCTGTCTTCAGAGTCTATGACGAATATCTTGTTACTAAAAACCACGATACCGAGATACAAGGGAAACTCGTTGGCTGTGGAAATAAAGTGATATACACATTAATACACATCTACACAAAAATACCAATATGGAGACCTATATTAACATAATAAATAACATATACGTCGTCTTATCGTTACGATAAATTTAATTTCTGACAATAAACAAGTTTTCATCGACATCTTTGATTATTATCATATTTACAGACACACAAATAAACGCTTAAATAAGGGATACACATTTACACAGACATATATAACTATTATCATTTCTTTAGACACGAAAATATAAAATATAAACAATTAAAAAACGCTTTATTAATCATTTAATTATATATTTAACCTTAACTAAAGTCCACCTAAACATCGGACAGTTATTATCGTCGACCAAAACGATTTATTATTCATTGAATTATATATCTGACCTTAAGTAAAGTCCACTTTAAACATCTGACAGTTACAATCGTAGTAAAGGTGTTATCGTTATCGTCGTCTTTATAATTATTATTTTAGTAAATCACACAGGCCATGTTAAATGTATTTTATATTTACCAGTAAGCATATTATTCTTGTTTGACAGTATTTTAGTAAAGATTTCAACTGCATCTTCAGTTGGACATTTCTACTGTGTTAACAAAAATAATACGGTAAACAGTTAACAATAAGAAAAAGTGTAGTAGTTACTAATTCTGGGTGACAACTACTCAGTTCAAGCGTAATAAATAACTTACATACGTTGTCTTATCATTACAATGGATTTAATTATATTTCTGACAACAACTCTGTACCAGGGGTGACGGTCAGATGTGGAATTTAATACAGACCTTAATATAACATATATTTTCACAACAATTACTGACATTTATACCTATATTAATGGATATGCATTTAATTAATGCATATAAATTTAGTCTATTATAATAACTATCTAACAAGAGTCGTCATCATTATCGTCTACTTGATATTATTATTACAGAAGGTTTTATAGCAGACATCATATAGAACCCATAAGCACGCTATTGTAGTTCTGTACAGTTTTGTCAGTAAACTGAAGATACAAACAACAGTGCGTTAACAAGTTCTGTGTGGAAACTGCCATTGTCCCTCAAATTTTCAAAATCTTTAGCCTGATATGTGCGTGAGTACATGTGTAACATATAATAACGAACCCAACATCGTTAAAACTAAGCATTATTGACTATCATTTCAAAAATATTGAAAATCATTGTATTCCAATATTATATTGTATTGTAATAAATAAATAAGGTAATAGACAATATCCTGGAACTCGTGAATGTTTTCTTTCGAAAATATAAAGAATTTAGTCCTGATAAATTAAATTTTCTTTCGTTCTTAGAAAACGTGTTTAACCATATTATATGACGCTGGCCACAAAGCTGATGGCTGGATAAAAATTAATTGCAATAATAATAATAATAATAATAATAATAATAATAATAATAATAATAATAATAATAAATCATTGATGTAATATTGTATTGTCATATGCAACATTTCTTCGTATCTCTATATTGTACTACTCCCTGCATTTCAATGAAAATCCCTGTTGGCAAACGCCTCCATTAATTCCTTCTTTATTTTATCGTCTGCTGAATATTTCTCACAGTGAGCTTTCTTACTGGTGTTATGATACTGACATTGCTAAGAACGCTGGCGGAAACTTAAAACATGGATAAATCTGTGCTGTTTGGAAAATATATTACATTAGGTTTAGGTTCCGTTTGATACAGTCTGTACTTTAGAGCGATTTAAGTGGAAAATGTGAAGATTTGTTGCAAAAACGTTTGAGGGAAAGGTAAGGGATTCTTTTCTTGCAGTGCTAGAGCACAATGCTGATGATGTTACAAGGCAGCCAGCGCGCGATATGCGTCACAAGATCTACGGCAGAGCGTTTCCTACTGTATAACACAAACGCCGCATACTACAATACTCTGAGAAAAATATCAATGTCAAAATATGAGAAATAGAACGGAAAACAAATCATATACAACCATATGATTTAATGTGTGCAAGTAATAGTAGGTTTTGCTATTTAACATATAAAACAAACAATAAGTATAGATATAAACTGAGCCAGAGCTAAGGACTAACTGGTGCAGCTTTTGTTTACTTTTCTGAAGATTGATTTCTGTAATTTCTATCCCACACGGCTACTAGAAATACCGAAATAAACTGGGGAAAAAACACGAATTACACATGTATTTACATGTTCTCTGTATATATCGGTTTCCACACAAACATTATTTTCTATTTTGATTTAATAATAATATATAATGAAAATTAAAATATGATTTATGTGATTTTGATACAAATTGTTTACTTTTTCCTAGTCAGAGCACGCGACACTTGGTCGTACTTTATTGGATAGTTTGACCGTTCTATAACTGATGTTTTGATAACAACTGATCGTTCCGGAACGAATGTAATCTCCAGAACGGACGGTGTAAGTCGGCTAATTCATATTGTTTCTAGTCGCTTAATTAATGTTTTAATTGACTACACTGCAAATACATTTATTGTACTCGGTTCGATCTCATTTCTTATTCAAGTTAAGAAGACAATCTTTTTTGTGTAAGTCGCTTATTTCGAACGACAGTGAAAGTCGGCTTAAATCATCTTTTAAGTCGCTTATTTCATTTTCGAATTCACTGCACACACTTTATTGTTATACCTTCGAACCCATTGTTTACTCAAGTTAAATCGAAATGTCGCGCACATTAAAGAAAAGACACCCTTTTGCTCAACGTTGTCATTATTCGTTAATTGCTCACTTACAGAAATCACGCCCTACTTTGATTATGCGCACATTTTATAACTGAGAAGTACATGTCTTGATATACAAGCGTTATATAATACTGATATTATCACATACACAAACATACGCAACAAGGATGGATCAATATCCATGTATTATTTGTTCCAGTGAATGTAAAATTGACACAATGCAATGCACAAACCGTCGACAATGGATCCACAGTGATTGTATTTCCATGAGAGCAAAAGACTTGAGTTCATGGTCTCGCGATTACTAAGCGTTTCTTTGCACGACGTGTTCTTTCAATTGAGATGTATATGATGCTTGACAAGCCTTACAGTAGCAATACAAATTTATGTTCTCTCTTTTGATAGATAAACAGATACCTTGATGAATGACATATTGCTTGTAGTTATTATTCTTCAAATATACATATTATATTCGTGCCGTTTTTCTCATTGAATCGAATGTACGTGTTTGCGACAGTTACATACCTTTCCTGTATCTATCTATATATCCATATATATAATATATAGTCTGTCCCTTCAGTACTTTATTAATGTTATATTCATTTGAATTGAATGACTTACTTATTTTCAAGCGTTCTTCAGTCGAGAAAAATAAATCAAAATGTTTTATTATTGCCTGCGCAAAACTAAGAGTGAACAAATCAAATATTAAATGTATTGATTCTAATCGCATTTTACAGTTAATATTCTTTGTTTATATTTGCTCTTACCATTTGGGGAGTGAGGACTCTAATATGCTCATGCTTTCTACTAAATCCCCGTTTGTAATTGCAATTGACATAGTTTCATAAAATAAATGATTTAAACTATATGTACATAACCTTTATCTGGCCAATCTTGCCCTCTCGTCATACTTAATCCATACTTAATCCATTAATATACCCTCCTCAATGTGTCCTGCACACGTTCTTTTATTCATTTTTAATTAACTACACATCCTTTATTGTCTTTCCCGTGATCACATTTTTTATTCAAACTAGAATAACAATGTCCAGCACACTAAAGAAACGGCCACGATTTTGATAGCGGATGTGGCTATGCATACGTAAGTTATAAGGTAAAGCAAAAGAGAATTTCAATTAAAATATTTAAATGACTCTGTTGACAGCTTTTCATTTGACGGAAAAGAATGCCCTGACCAATGCTGTAAAGTCAGAAAGTAAGCTCATCACCAACGGGATTTTGATTCCAGAATCAGAGCACATGTCTACCTATGGAGCGAAATATGCAGTTTATGTGGAAATTTTAAAAATGTTTAATCCGGCAATTTTATTTAAACTTGTACCAATGTCAGTTTGTGGGGACTGTAACTTTTTATATAGATGCAGTTTCTAGAGCACTGACTGGTTCAGAAAACCTTCACGAACTATTGCGACTACGAACTACAATATAAGTGATATTGAATCCTATTTACTATGATGAAAAGTCTAACAGTTATGTAGATTTGAGCTGTGGTAATCGCATCGTTGTTAGTAAATATTCAAAGCTTGTGAAATACGCTGTTGTTGCTGGTTCCTACTCGGAAATGGCGTACATTTATGAACTACGTGCCGGCATCTCCAAACCCATTCGTTCTTATTATCCGCCACAGTTACAAGCCGAGTCACAACCTTTTAATCGTAAGGTTGTTGGAAGGGCAGTGAACCGATCCGCATCTCCCGCAGTAGGCATAATGTGGACTCACATGTACGTCCCAGAAAGAACTAACGGGTTTATACCCAATCACTTTGTGCCTCTGATATATGAAAACAAGCATCATCATTTTTGGTATCATCATCAGGCAGAGGACACAGAGCAGGCAGGACCGGACTCCACTAGGCTGACGGTGACTCAGCGACCGCAGATAACTGAAGTCCATAGGCGTGATAACAGAATAAACTCACCCATAGGAACTTCAAGGGACCTGTACGATATACTATAAGGAGTGCAATGCACCATAGTTCGACAGAAATACCACTGTGAGATCAGCGGGTTACCAAACAAGCCACCCTGGAGTAAGAATTCTACAAGACTAGAACATAGGAAAATGGCGGCTGCCACGTGGCTTCAAAATGGCGGTCTTCACAAGAGGCCACGAAGACGTCACTACTGTGGAGACTTAAATAGAGGGACTACGGAAGAGCAAAACACCACCTGAATAACACGCCAGAAACTTCTAGAATATAATTACGCAGCATGGGAACACCATGAAGCGGTAGCTTGGACAAGTAGCGCCCATGAGTACCTCTGGAGCAGGGAACGACAAGCTACACCCCGGTGCCTGCCTGCGCAAAGGAATGATAAATTTCATTTTTGCCGTCATTTGCCTGAATAATAGGGGACTCACTTGGTTACGAGTACCCCTTTTTGAACAACTATATGTGGCCCTAAAAAGGTTTATTTGACCACATTGGTACCTCCGCCAGCAAATTCATAACCAAAAATACCTACCATTGACTACACTAATATATGTCGCTTAGACATGTTTATATCTAAATTTGTTAGGGACTTATTATAATGTACGCTAAGTACTAGTTTATTTTGGATGATAGGATAATAAATAAATAATTCTACGACTTAGATATTAGACACAATTGCATTGGTGGCTAACACATTATTGGATATTAGGCTGTCCATTAGTAAAACTGGACTGAATTTGATGTAAGTGCGACCTTCTCGTTTCAGGTGTGAGCGGCGTCCGTGGCCTTGCTGTCCTTCTCTTTGCGTGTGTGATGCTGGCTACTCCCGGACCTGGACCTTTTCCGCCCTTTCCTCTTCCGGCTCATCAAAATTACTAGCGAAATGAGAAAACATTTTCCCTCGCTACCAGTAACATGGCTTCTGATTGGTTGATAGGGTGGGTGTGTGTGGGTACTATTCCTACCCACCCAAAGGGCTTACATTTCTTCCGATAGTTACTTTTTAGTAATTCGGAAGAACGCCCTAATTACTAAGTGCACTTGTTTGCACAATAAATGCCCGAGGGGAGGGAGTAGCGACCCCTCCCCAAGGGAAAACAAACGGCCCTGCGATATGCGGGCTATAAAAGTTGCCCAAATGTTCTCTGAATGGCGGTAACTATAAAACCCCAATGATTGGATTGGATATGAAAACGAGCATATTGTAAATGTCGATGACTCATTAGATGGCTTAGTAGATGTTTCTTCTGTTAATTCTGACATGACGGCAAAACACGTTATTAACGAGTCACATACAGATATAATCAACGAAGTAACTGACACACAACGAGGTAAAAGACGCAAATGACTCGTACAAACATCCAGCAAAAGGCAAATTAGACCAGTGTCATTTTCTTGACATGGGAAAATCAGTGGAATTTTTGTTAAAATCAGATTCAAGAGTAGAATGCATTCCATGTGGTTTGTAAGAAAATGTATATTTCATTGTGAATAATGCAAACAACCTCGAGAAGAGGTAGAATAATGGCAAAAGTTCTTTTTCAGACAATTGTGGTGTATGGGATACATCTGCTGGTACATCCCCTGAATCCTACTATTTGCTTTTTGACAACGGTACTCACACCATGATTTTTTTAAACATGGGAAGTACTTTCGTAAAAAATAACTAAAGGCAAATACGAAACTAAAAGTCATTAATCCATTAAGAATCTATCAAATAAACCGCACGTAGAAAAATAATAATTGTGAGTCCACGAACCACGTTCTAAAACAGATAGTTGAATGAAAGACGAAAACGCAGACGGAATTTGTGCAACTGACACATGAATTAGTAACCCGACAAATCAGAAATCTGATGAGTGCTCTAGTATGCACTGGAAAATTCCGGCTTGCCGACAGTCATAAACTATTTGAGTTGAGAAAA
This sequence comes from Unio pictorum, assembly GCA_030141615.1. Classification (NCBI taxonomy): domain Eukaryota; kingdom Metazoa; phylum Mollusca; class Bivalvia; order Unionida; family Unionidae; genus Unio; species Unio pictorum. The sequence continues at coordinate 1,203,301 of JARLTB010000239.1, read as the reverse complement.
ACAGACTGGATAGAAATGAAAGAGCAACAACAAACACTTGTTCAAACGCTTCAGACGCCACATCGACACAAAATACATGATTTTCACGGACAGTCAGACAACTATTGTTGAACCAAGGACTAATTGACCGAAACCTGGATAAAGGACACGAAACATGAATGTATGAACTGTGACAATTACAGCTAAAAATGCTAAACATGAACCAGAGATGTCGTCATAATATCGTATATTTTATTGTTTTAGGTTAGGTTTATTTTACCTGGTCTTGTGCACATGACTTGTAGTTCTATTTTCAAGAGGAGCATAATCCTGAATGCTATTGGATTAATTGCTTACCCGAGTTGTCTTTGTCTATCATCATATATCGTGGCTTGTACGATCACAGGCTTAATCTCACTCTTGCATATATACTATCGTATACACTTTTGGTACTTTGTTACATTTCACTTTCACTATGTGTATGTATTTCAATTCGCCATTTATCATATGTGTCAAATCAAGTAAGAAATAAATAATTCATATAAATTAAAATTATTTTGCTTTTCATTACTATTCAAACATGTATGACTAATCAACGTTCACATATTTCCAAAAATAGACTTTCTTAACACCCATACAATGAACTGTCATATATCATCATAACTAGTATATATATATATATATATATATATATATATATATATATATATATATATATATATATATATATATATATATATATATATATATATATATATGCCAAATATTTGGAAACCTTTTAAACAAAAGTTAAATTAAATGTTATTTACTTTTCAAAAACTATATCATTAAAAGTTATATTAAATATGTAATATAATGTCGGGAAATACTGTTGATACTTCGATACTTTTCCCTTTCACTCTGTGTATATATTACTACGACTCTTCGTCTATCAGGTCTGTCGAATCAAGTACGACCAAGTGACATTGCCTATGAATAATTGTGCTATAAATAGGAAAAAAGAAGATTATTCGTATCAAAACACATTAATCTTATTTTATTTTGCTTATTATTATTATTCAAACAAAAAAAAATGTGTGTGGAAACCGATATACAGAGAGAACATGTAAATACATGTGTATTTCGGCTTTTCAGTGTATTTCGGTGTTTTTAGGAACCCCTATCCTACACAGTGGAATCAAAGTATCATCATTTATCTTCATCAACAGCAGCAAGATGAAATTATCATTAGCAGCAGTGAGTAGTCAAAAGCGCTCGCCTGTACCGAATACTACCATTTCACTTCTGTCAACGTTTGTTTTAGTCTCTGGGTTGCATGTGAGAAGTCGTGCAGTGCAGTAGCTTGCAGTGAATCGTTGGTGCAAACACGGGCTTTATCGGGTTCTTTCTACAAGAATTACACTGGCCGCCTATTGCGCTGTAAAATGGTGTTTGAACCTAAAACAATTATTATCGTCATGGAGTGTTTACTATTAGCATAATTGCGATGAATTCTTGTTTTGTGAAAACTCTTAGTCAACATTGAAAAAACTATAAAGTATGAACTATTTCATGGCAGTAGTAGAAAGTGTAACTTTAGAGGCAAACGCGGAGAGGGGAACCATGTTAAATTGGGTTTAAAAGTTAAAGCGTTTGGCACAGAACTAACGTTAGGCCACCATCTAAAACAAAATATTGTTTGATTAGAGTCCTAAGTCAAGCTGATTCAGATTGTTTAAAAACCTATGCCAGGCAGAATTATTTTCTGTGTTTTATTTACATCTAAATATGTTACAATTCCGCTAACGTGCTGTGAACTTTCATTGATCAATTTTTATACAAATTTACAATAATGACGTCTCCAGTGGCAGATCAATATTTTCACTGACCGACTTTGTTTTACCCTATACAGAATTACAAGGGACGTCTTCACTGGCTCGGGTATATTGATAAATATACTCACCAAACTTGTTTTATCCTATACAGAATTACAATTGGACGTCTTAACTAGCTCTGATTTATCGATATCACCGAACTTGTTTTACATATCAAGGTCAACAGTCTTGAAACGGACGGAGATCCGTAAATACCATTTTACAAAGTGGAATAATAGGGTTATTTTTATTTTGTTTGGAATCATGGTCCTTATTGTAGGTATACGCATACTCTTGACAACCTTGAAAACTACTAAATTTTTTTCTTCCCAGGATTTATAATTTAAACATCTGGCGCAGAACTAACGTTAGGCCACCATTTGAAACAAAATATTGTTTGATTAGGTGTTGACACCGTTCGTCCCTCCCCAGCACGTATAGCTTGTTTAGTAATTGAGGCGACACCCTTGTATGTGTTAGTTATACAATGTCAGGCGTAGGATTTCCTTGTCCACCCAGTGTTTTTTTTTTGTTATTGTGTTTTGTTATTATATTTTGTTATTTTTTTATTTTATTTTTATTTTTATTTTATTTTGAATTCTGAAGTTTTCAAGGTTATTCTTTGGTTCGTTTATCATATTTTTCAAGTTACTTTATCCCAAAGAAGCTATATAGAATGTACTTCCTACTTACTATCCGTGCTGATAGTTCGTATTCAGAGATTTTGTCTGCGACTGACAAAAACAACTTGGTTTCCTTTCTCTATATCCTTCAAACAAGGATTGTACTCCCCTCCTTAGTACACTTGTCCCAGGGTTGGTTTCCTTTCCTTGTTCCTTGATTACTTCCCGTTTTAGTGACTTGGCCAGAGCAGAGTCGTGTTGTCTGGTGTTGTGCTTTTGTTTTTTGTTTTTTTGGTTGTGGTTTGTGTTATACGTGGTATTGTTCAGACGGCTCTATCTAGATCATATTCATATAGTTGCCTTTTTATTATATCTATTTGTTTTACTTCCATTATATTAAATTTGTTGATATTTATTTATATCTAATTTTTCCTTTATTTGTATTTTTTTCTAGTAAATGGTGTTTATTTATCGTTTTATTTGTATTATTGCTTGTTTGTATGTATATGTTGTGTTTTATATTGTGTGGTGTTATCCTAGTTATTATGTATGCAGTGGCAAATTTTCCAATTTTTGTATCTACTTTCTTATTTTCGAGAAACCCGTTATTGTTGTTGTTGTGGTTTTTCTTTATCCTTCTTTCTTTCCATGTTAGGGAGGAATTTGGGTACATGTAGGGCAGGTCAAGGTTGTGTTGTCTTCATGTTGTTTCACTCCCGTAGTGTATCAGTTTCTTAGTTTGAGGCAGAGTGCCGTTTTGTTACATGTTATCAGTTTGGGGTCAAAGATACCATCTGGTTGAGGTCAAATTGATATCATGTCTAACGTTCTCTTAGAGTGTTGATCTTTTTTTATTTGTGGTTGTAGAATGGAGAGGTTGTATATATGGGGATTAAAGTGTATTGTGATTTCCATTTTTTTAATATATATATATATATATATATATATATATATATATATATATATATATATATATATATATATATATATATATATATATATATATATATATATATATATATATATATATTGTGTCTAAATGTCTGTACATACCTTGAAATCTTATATTGGGAGTTAGTTAAATGTCCTTGTTAGTAGAGGCTGTGGTAGCCTTGTTTGTATAAACTCCCGTAAACCTCGGGTCTTCCCAAGGCAATGTTCCTTGGTTCGTTTTTTTTTTTTTTTTTTTGGGGGGGGGTCGGAGTTAATGATTATGTGGGGCATTGTGCCCGTCTCCTGGACATTGTGATGGGAGGGTCTATATCTGGATCCCTATTGGTTCCAGCAAAGTTGGCATGGAAAGTAGATATTAGTAGTTCGTTTCGGGACTGTAAAGAGTGTTACAGTTCAAAGTATAAGATAATAGGTAACTAGTTTCCTTAGAGAAAGCATAGTTGTATAATAGGTTATAAGTAAAAGTTCTATAAGGCATGTGGGGATAGATATATGTTGCCTGCATGTGATCGACTCCTCATGGGGTTTATCACCTGCATATTCTTGTTACCCCGTATGTGTTATGAAGATAGAAAATTGAAATTTTTAATATATTTCATGGGAATCCTAGAAGATTTCCATATTTACTCAAAGATTAAATACAATTGGTATTAATTTGGAAGTACATTTATATATATATATATATATATATATATATATATATATATATATATATATATATATATATATATATATATATATATATATATATATATATATATATATATATATATATATATATATATCTGCCTGTAAGGACATGTTCATTGCTAGGTAAATGGTTCTAGTTGAACAGAGGTTGTTGGTAAAGGCATTGCAGAATAACTGGAATAATACATTTGGACAAAGCGGCTGAAGGGATCTTGCTCTCCCAGCTAGTGTTCCTTATCATGTGGTCGTGATAATAAGAATCGTGGTTTTGTTCTGTTGGATGAATTGGGTCACGCTTGTGGGTTGTATTCCTATAATTTTGTACAATGTAGTTTTTTTTTAAAGTTTATTTGTTATTTTTTTCTGAGATTATATTTCAATGTGAAATACTTTTAGTCTCCTCATCTCAATTGCCATCAATATAAATTGAATAACTTCAGCATATAGTTTTTTCTATTTAATTTGATTTGTGTATAGTAAATTATAGTTATCATATGATCCAATTTCTTTTGTAATTTTATTTTTAATTATATTTTTCTGTTGATCAATGCTGGTGCAATCTAGTATTATGTGTACTTTGTGATTTCTATATTGTTTACATAGGAAGGATGGTGGTATTGGTTTGATTATTTTCCTTTGAAATGCTTTTTCTTGTGTCCACCATGCATCATGAAGATATTCTAATATTTTGGCTTTATGTTTTGTATTTCTGATTTTGGACCAGTTTGTCCATATTATATTCCAATCAAGGAAACTATACAGTGTTTCAATTTTGTTTTTCATGTCTATTTGTCTATCCATTAGTAAAGTATATCAATTTTTTATTTTTGGGGGTCCAAAATTCTTTGTTCTGTCTGTATGTATTACTTTTTATTCTGTATGTTGTTTTTGGTGGTGTCAGAATTGTTATAATGCTGTTGTTTTGGTACACTTCTGGTCGGTTTGGTAGCTTAAAGTCAAACCAGTAGAGATATAATGCTTGCCAAAAGTATGTAGGGTGGGGTGTTAAATTTCTTAGTTTTTCTAAGTAGTTGTTGATTTGTTTAATTCGTAAGTTTGGTATGCCTATTCCTCCATGTGTCTGTTCTTTTTGTAGAGTATATTTGGCTATTTTAGTGATCTTTCCATGCTATATGAAGCTAATTATTTTTTTTATTCAATTTTGTTTATGTACATGTATATGAATTCGAAGCTAGTGTTGTCGAATTCATGCCAAATTGAGTTGTATAGAAATGTTTTTGCAATATGTGCTTTCTCTAGTAGGTTTAATTGTCTGGAATCCCATGTATCTATATGTTTATTTATTTTTCGCACGAGTTGGTTAAAATGTATGTTTTTGTTGTTTGTGCCAAAATTATAACCCAAAACTTTGACATGGGTTCTAAACTGTCCATGGGGTAATACTTGTGAGGGAGGGAGGCCGGGGTGGTTTCCTCTCCAGTTTCCTATTAGTAATATTTTAGTTGTGTCGTGGTTTATTTTTGATCCTGATGCTAGTCCAAAATTGTCATATTGGTCTATTAGATATTTCTATGATTGTTGAGTTGTTATGAAATGTGTACAATCATCTGCATGTTGTAAAGTTTTGCATTCTTTCTTCATGTTTGGGATTTTGATTCCTGATATGTTTTCGTCACATTGGATTCCGTTTCTCAGTATCTCTATGCCAAGTAGGTAAAGTAACATGGATAGAGGGCATCCCTGTCTAACTTAGCGTTGTATGGGGAATTTTTTTGTTTTCGCTCCATTGATTTGTATTAGGGACTGTATGTTGTTTTATAGTTTTTATCCAATTGCGAAAGTTTTTCCGAATCCGAATGTTTTTAGGATGGATAATATGTATTTATTTTCTATTCGATTGAAGGCCTTTTCCTGATCGATTAGTATTAGTTCTCCGTTTATTTTGTTCTTTTCCATCTGTTCTATTATTGTTTTTATTGATAAAATGTTGTTCTGGAGATTTCTCCCTTCTCCTCCATATGTTTGGATGGGATTTATAATGTTGCTCATTGTTTCCTTTAATCTATGGGTTAATATTTTATTTAGTATTTTGTAATCTATTTTTAATAATGATATTGGTCTCCAATTTTTATATCGGTTGGTAATCCTTTATTTTTGTATATTAGTGTGATCGTGCGTGTTTTCATGTTTGGTGTCATTTATTTTGCTAGTAGTGTTTTGTGAAATAGGTTAGGAGTATTGGCGTGATTTGTTTTCTAAATTTTTTGTAGAATTCGGCTGTGATTCCATCTATTCCAGGTGATTTGTTTGGTGTTAGCTGTTGAATTGCTTTGTCAATTTCCTGTGCCGTAATAGGTTCGTTACATAGGTTTCTCTGTAAATCTTGTATCTTAGGTAGTGTTATCGATTCTGTGTATTCTTTAAGTTTTTATTTAGGTATGTGTTGTGATGTATATGAATATTGTATATGTCTTTGTAGAGTCCCGCTCTTATTTTTTATCCGTTTTGTTTAAAGTTATTTATAATATCTAGTTGTGTTTGTGCTTTTTGTAGATCAGTTTCATTTGAGATGGGGTCAGTAATTATTTTATTACATTCTTTTTGAACCAAGTTGTTTTGTTGATTTTGTATTCAAGAGTATTTCTGACTGAATTGTTAGAGTGTTTCGGTCTGGTCCCATATGTAATACTGATTGTATTCTTGTGTGTATTGTAGTATGTCTTGTATTTCAATTTGGTATTCAGGTTGGTCAAGTATAGTATTGTTAAGTTTCCATGTGCCTTTTCCCCATATGTTTGTTTTTGGGGTGGTTACATGGACTGCAATGGCATTATGCCTGTGGTTGGTGTTCATATAGCAGTGATCTATTCTGGACGCCATTGTGTTTCTTGTATATGTGAATTCTTGTTTGGTTGGGTTAATATGTCTATAGGTGTCGAATAAATTATTGTTGGTTATTAGGCCTTTGATGTAGTTTAGTACATCTCTATCCCATTTGGCTAGGCCATTTGTTTTGTCTACGTCTTGTATTACTGAGTTGAAGTCGCCTATTATTATAGTGTTGTGTAGTTTGTATGTTTGTAAGTAGTTAGACAATTTGTATATAAATGGTATTTTCCAACTCTTTCTGGGTGGCATATATATGTTGATTATGTGTAGTTCGTCTATTTCAGTATGTAATAGTCTTCCTTCTAGGTCTTTTGGTGTATTGTGTAAAGTCCAGTTTGCATTGTTGAGGTTGTTGTTTATTATGAATCCGACTCCTGATCGGTTAGATACATTGTCTTTTTGTGTTATAAATATAGCGTTTAGATGGTCTTCAATATAGTTCTTTACTTTGTTGTTTATGTTATGTATTTCTTGTAGGTATATTATATGATATTTATTTAATTGTTTGATTAGTTGTTTTGCTTTATCAAAATTTATTCCATTAATGTTATGTGATGTAATTCTAATATTATTCACCATTTTTGTTTAGTGATAATTGTATGGGTATCTATTATTGAGTTGTTTATATGTTATAATTATTGGGTTTTTGTTTTTTGTTTTGTTGTGGTGGTGGTTTTGTTCATTTTGGTAATGTTGTATTCTGAATGGGGAAGTAGTGGTGATTTGTCAATCATTTCTCTTATTTTTTTTTTTTTTATTTCTTGGGTTCCTAGTGAACCATTTTCGGTTTGTTCATTTGCTTGGGTTTGGGTGTTTGGTGCTAGGGTTGTTTTCTTTTGGTAGTTGCATTTGCCTAATTTGTGTTGTTGATTTGTTTTTCTTTTACTGTGTTGGTGGTGGTTGTTTTGGGGCTCTTTTTCGCCCTTGTTCTGATGAGTTTTTTCCTTTTCCTTTGTGTGGGGCTAGAAAATGGAGCATTTTCTCCCTCTATTTCTGTGTTTATGTATGTGTTGTCTGTTGTTTCTGTTGCCGTAGTGTTGTCTGTGGTGCACTCAGGAGGTGTTATTTGATTTCTTCTTTTTTTTTGGGGGGGGGGGGTGGTATTGCCAGCTGTGACATTTGCATATGTATGTTGTGTATCGTTTGGTTGGGTGTTAGTTAAGTTGTTGTCGCTAATCATTGGTGTTGGGGTATTTACCCCGTTTTGCGTGGGGCATACCCATTTGTTTATGGCCTGTTTGACTGCAAATTAGGCATGGTCCAGTTAAATTGCAGTTGTCGAACCACGATGTTACGAGAAAGCCATGCACTTTAGATATTTCTGGCACACTATTTGCTTGGGTTGCTTCCACCCTCATTATCAATTTCTCAGTGTAACCCCCCCCCCCCCGGGATAGCTTTGTACACATCTTTCCTTGTAAATATGACTTTAATTTGTGTTCTATGCTCAAAGCCTTGGACAAAAGTTTCAATGGGTATTTCACACGGGACGCCCGAAAAGAAAATGTCAGTGTATGATTTTTTGATAATTTTGGTGATAGGTGGGGGTGTAGTCACTTGTGCCACTATGTCACCTATCTTTATGCTCCCTGATGGTATTAAGGGTTGGGGTTTTTGGGGTACAAGAGAAAGACCCCCTTTCCCAGGTGGGTGAAAATATATATCTCCTCGCCTGGTACTCCCCTACCTATGAGGGATGCTAAAATTGTCGGGATGGGAAGGGGACCTTTGTTCCGCTGGTGTTTGGGACATATATATAGCCTGAACATAGTTGGGCCTGTTCCCTTTAATTAGTTTTCCTTGGGGGGTTTCCTCTTCTTCCATTTGGAAGAAATTATCTAACGCGAAGTTGTTGTGGGCCATTGTATTAATTGCTGTTGTTTGTGTTTGTTGATTTTCGTGTTTATTATTATTATTATTTTGTAAAAAAAGGGACTAGATAGGTCTAAAGGGATTTCTATTAGGCGAGATATTAAAAGTGTAATTACCTTATTGTATTATTCCAGTTTTGACTATTGAATTTTGAGAATTTAGAATCTTTTTTAAGAGATATTTTCTCTTTAATCCTATTTGGAATTATTTGCATTAACTATGCAGCGTTGTATTTTCCTGTGCGCACACTTTCTTTTGCGTTTAGCAAATTTGGTTATGTCCTTGTTAACTGTATTGTTCATACAGGTTTACTTGGTGAAATATCACTGGAAGCACAAGTTAGTATGCTTGTATTAAATGTATAAAACTATTTTGCATTGAAATCACTTCACGTTGCTGAATGCAAAGCCTTTTTGATAGAAAAGTTATTTGCACAAGTATGACCGTATTGATATCACTGTATGTCACTGTGTTGAATTAATAATTGTACGCAGATAGTTTATACTCGAAATTAACAAGGATTATAGTTCAGATAGAAAATGAAAATCTATTTGCAAAATATTTATATTAGTAAATAAAGGTAGTTTGCATTGAATTTTTTTTTTGTCTTTATCACTGAATGTGTTCCGAAAGTATAACTGTGTCATTGATTAATTTCCAATTCTAAACGTTTTAATGTTTACGTTTGAATTTGAGAATATTAACTCTTTTTGATCATTGATTAATTTCCGATTCAACGTTATATGTTTACGTTTGAATTTGAGAATATTCACTGTTTTTGATCATTGATTAATTTCCGAGTCCACGTTATATGTTTACGCTTCAATTTGGGAATATTCACTGTTATTAATCATTGATTAATTCCAGTTCAAAGTTGTATTGTTTTCATTAATCCACTCGATGCTTTCATAAGCACACATTTATGCTTTGCTTCCGTATGACAGACTTAGATCCAAATCACATCATATTTACGCATTAATTAGAGTCGAAAGTCAAGCTGATTCAGTTTGTTTAAAAGCCTATGCCAGGCAGAATTATTTTCTGTGTTTTCATTCACATCTAAATATGTTACAATTCCGCTAACGTGCTGTGAAGTTTCATTGACCAATTTTTATACAAATTTACAATATTGACGTCTCCAGTGTCAGATCAATATTTTCCCTGACCGACTTTGTTTTACCCTATAAGGAATTACAAGAGACGTCTTCACTGGCTCGGGTATATTGATAAATATACTCACCAAACTTGTTTTATCCTATACAGAGTTACAATTGGACGTCTTAAGTAGCTCTGATATATCGATATCACCGAACTTGTTTTACACATCAAGGTCAACAGTCTTGAAACGGACGGAGATCCGTAAATACCATTTTACAAAGTGGAATCATATGGTTATTGTTTTGTTTGGAATCATCGACCTTAATGTTGGTATATGCATTCTCTTGGCAGCCTTGAAAACTATTAAATATTTTTTCACGGGGATTTATAATTTAAACAAATTTAAAGGACTAACAAGTAATTTTTCATGGGGTTTCATAATTTAAACAAATTTAAAGGGCTTAAAAGTAATTTTTCGTGGGATTTATAATTAAAACAAATTCACCTGAGTAGAAAGTAATTTTAATGGGATTTATAATTTCAACAATTTAAACGACCAGAAAGTATTTTTTCATGTCATTTAAAACTTAAACAACTTTAAATAACTGCAAAGTAATTTTTCATGGGATTTATAATTTAAACAAATGTAAAGGACCATAAGTAACCGTTCATGGGATTTTTAATTTAAACAAATTTAAAGGACTAAAATATAATTTTTTTATGGGATTTTTAAATAAAACAAATTTAAAGGACTATAAAGTAATTTTTCATGGGATTTATAATTTAAACATATTTGAGGGACTAGAAAGTAATTTTTAATGGGATTTATAATTTAAATTTTAAGAACTTGAACGTAATTTTTCATGGGATTTATAATTTAAACCAGTTTGAAAGACTAGAAAGTAATTTCTCATGTGTAATTTAAACAAATTTGTCAGAAAATGCATGTACTTCACTATGAATGTACCTGTGCTAAATCGTACATCCATGTACATCCCTATGACTGTACCTGTCATAAAAACATACCTGCATGTACTTCACTAGAAATGTACATATTATAAAATGGTGCATATATGTACTTCACTTTAAATATACTTGAACCATTTGGAAGAAGAATTTGAGAGATTCAGATGAGAAAGAAATTATGCAAAATGTATGTCATTCATGGATTCTCTTTCTTGTATCGCCTGCAAACACTAATACATGTCATTTTAGTTGTAAGCGCTAAAACAATTGCCTGAACATGGTTAATAACATCGACGTTGTAGCTTCCGGAAACTGTTTATAATGATGTCTTACCATAATCAAACACATCCAAAACAAAATATATGTCCAAAGGACAACGTTACGATGGATGGATGGATTTATTCATGAATGTATGTATAGTCCTGGAAACAACCATATATTGAGAGAGATTACATAATAAATAATTCGGTTGATATATAAGCTCTGTTTATAATAACCTGGATGATACAAATAAATTTCTGCAATAGTCTCATTTAATTAAAGATTTTATGGTACCAATAATATCTTCATGTTTTGCCTGAGTTTTGGTGATACGAAAGAGTGTAGAGGGACCATGGGGGTCTGGGGGTGAGGGTGCAGAAGGTTGTGATTCTGAGCTGTCTTCTCCATCTCGGTAAATCCGCTATAGAATTTTGCAAATTTATCTTCAAAAACGAATACAATTATCTAAGGGTATTATAACTCGACTAATGTAACAAAAGCTGTTTTGCCAGATAAGGAACTTATTCTGTTGATCAAATTTAGTTTGATACTGGGATAAATTTGGCAAACTATTGTTACATCTTTATGTCTTCACTTATTCTACAATGGTGATTTAAAATTTCTTCTAAAAAGTAGGTTTGTTTGTGCAAACATGTCTGAAAAAAATTCTTTCACAAAATGGCTGTACACATTGGTGAAATAATTGATCTAAGAAAATGATAATATATTTGTTGAATGTGTGATTTTATACATTGCTCAGCATTATTTTTTATCAAATGTTTTTTATATTATCCACATTTGAAACTTTAATATATTCCGCTGACAAATAAATAACATATTAACTCACTCTGTAACTTCTTTAACCATATCTATGTCTAATACATAAAGTTCCAGCTGACAATGAATAACATATATTACATTTCTCAGTGGTTTTTTTTTTAACCATATCTATGTGAAATATAAAAATTTCAAGCTGACTAATCAATAACATCTTAAATTACTCGGTATCTTTTTTAACCATATCTATGTGAAATACATAAAGTTCCAGCTAACCAATGAATAACATAGTAACTCACTCTGTAACCACTTTAGCCATATATATGTGTAAATAAATAAACTGAACTATTATCGATCCCCTTAATATGATTTAAATGCGGTAAACGCCCATATTTGCATATTAACCTTGAACCTGGTTATTAGGTGGAGATGTCATCCCCAACGTATGTTCATGCGTCTCTTTCTTCTTATCCAGCATTCTGCAGGGCATTACGAATTTTCTCGTGTGTCTTTTTCTTACGCAGAGCTTTGCAGTGCATTAAAACACTCGAGTGCTTCTTTCCCTTATCCAGCAGTGCATTAAAAACGTTCAAGTGCATCTTTCCCATACCCAGCGCTCTACAGTGTATAAAAATAGTCAAGTGTATCTTTTCCTTACCAAGCACTCTGCAATGTCTTAAAAACGTTCAAGTGCTTCTTTCCCTTACCCAACCCCTTATAAGATGTTAGGTATATTCTCATGTGTATCTTTCCTTTACCTAAGCATAGTCATGAGTATGTTTCCATTACCTAACCCCCTATAAGATATTAAGCATATTCATGTGTATGTTTCCCTTACCTAACCCCCTATAAGATATTAAGCATATTCATGTATATCTTTCCTTTACCCAACCGTGCGGTGTATTAAAAGCGTTCACGTGTATCTTTCCCTTGACCAGCACACTGCAGTCTTAAAAACATCCAAGTGCTTCTTTCCCTAACCCAACCCAAAAGAAGATATTAAGTATATTCATGTTACATTATCTTTCGCTTACCCATCCCCCTATAAGATATTAGGTATGTTATTGTGTAACTTTCCCTTACACAACCCACTATAAAATATTAAGTATGTTCACGTGTATATTTCCCTTACCCAAACCCCAACACTATTTTAGGTATGTTCAAGTGTCTATTTCCTTTACCCAATGCACTATAATATATTAGGTATGTTCATGTATATACCTTGACATATTCCATTCATTAGTATGTCAGACATTAGGTAACAAAAGTGAATGAAAATATACCCTGACATACTCCATTAGTATGTCAGACATTTGGTAACAAAAGTGCATGAAAATATACCCTGACATACTCCATTAGTATGTCAGACATTAGGTAACAAAACTGTATGAAAATATACCCTGACGTCGTCTAAATTTAAAATGTCTTTCAACTTTTCGTCATCGAATATACATTGCTTCTACTGCGTATAGTTATGTCTATGATAACAAAATCACACAAAAGATATTATATACGTATATATTGACGGTTTATTAACAAGCAAATGTTTTTCTAAAAATATAATTTATTGAACACTTACGGCCTTGTAGTGACAGTCCCTCAAATTTAATCAGACTGCAACCATTTTCTGTCTGTCCTCCAGTGGCCATTTTGTAGTTATAACAGATTGTCGTTGACAGTTACTGGCTCCAACAAAAGCCGTCACTCCAACACAATGCTGACACAAGGGTTAGACTGAAAAAGAGCCAACTTATGTCACGTGCATACCTAAATTTATCTTGTATACATTATTGTGGACAATTTCTTTTGTGAAGAGTGTGGCGTTTTGCCCGACCCAAAATAGTATAGAAACATGTATAATCAAAGTAATTCGGACAAGCCATTGTTAATGTTAAACATGATCGCAGGCTAGCACTATCACTTACGTAAGTTTCCCGTGGCTAGGGTGGGAAACCCGACCAAGGCCGTCAGAAGCGCAATTATCACCTTGATGTGGAAGCGATTGTACAGATCAAAGAAGTTGCCCGAAGGAGTGGACGTGCCTTATCTTCTTGTTCCGCAGACTGACAGTCAGGTTGAATTGGTCGCGTAGTCGATCGGACAGGGCCACAGCGCTACCCAATCAGAATCCAGATAGCGACGGGACCCTAATTTGGCTAAGTATGATATCCTTAAACCTGCCAGCAAGATTTAGTTCGCTAGAGTTCGTTAGAATGATTGCCAGAAGATAATAACTCCGATCAGCCATGCGTTATTGGCGGAGAAAAATCTTAGGTCAGGATTCTATGTGCAGCTTCTAAAGGAAGCTTCGAGGGACAGACCAGTGACAGTTGTCCCAGTGTCTCCGATAGAGAGACGGAAGAAAAGAGAAGGAAGGAGAGAAGTCGGGAGAGGTGAAGTCCAGGAGGAGTGGGAGGAACGAAATAAAGAGATGAGTAGAACCAAAGACCAGGGGAAAATCAAACTCACACTGAAAATCACGAGATGAAGTAGGCTGTCACTTGGAGGACGAGTGATTGAGTTTATCATTTAAAATTATCGACTTTATTAAATTATTATTTTGAATTTCATCTTCGTGTTCTATATAATTTAACCGTCAGCAGTGCCGACTGAGGGCTCAGAGCTGTACATCTGTTTCGTCCATAATTTAACTTTATAATTTCACGAGCCAGGGTGGAACTTCCATATTTTAATTAATATATTGGAAGTACCCCATCCCAACCTTTGCAAACGCTACAAAGAGCTTGTAAGGAAAATCAGTATTATTTTAGTGCACTTGAGAACGGATGAAAGGTGTTCTATTATTTTACTCTAAAAATATACAAAAATATTCAACGAACACTAATTTTGTTGTTATCCTCATTTGGAGTTCATCCCGTGCACCACAAACTATGTAATGTAGCAGAATGCAGACAAAAGAAGAGATGCACACATACACACAGTCAGAGAGAGAGAGAGAGAGAGAGAGAGAGAGAGAGAGAGAGAGAGAGAGAGAGAGAGAGAGAGAGAGAGAGAGAGAGAGAGAGAGAGAGAGAAAGAGAGAGAGATGGTTATAAGTGGTTGGTGTAACTAGTGTGGATGTAAATGGTTTTGTATGAGTGCAGTTAATGTTGATTGTAATAAGTGGCAGTGTAATTTCTGTGGATGGTTAAATTAGCGGTGGGTGTACATACTGTTCATGGTTATATGTGTGTGGGGGTGGTGGTGGTGGTGTAACTACTGTTGATGATGAGGTTGTCATGAGTGTAAATACTGTTGATGATTATATGTGGTGGGTGTAACTACTGTTGATGGGGAGGGTTTTTCGTGAGTGTAAATACGGTGGATGGGGAGGTTTTTCGTGAGTGTAAATACAGTCGATGTTTATATGTGGTGTGTGTGACTACTGTGGGGAGGGTTTTCATTAGTGTAAATACTGTTGATGGTGATATGTAGTGAGAGTAATTACTGTGGATTGGGAGGGTTTTCATGAGTTTAATTACTGTTGATAGGAATATGAGGTGGGTGTAATTTATGTGGATGGGAGGGTTTTCATGAGTGTAGATAATGTTGATTGTAACATGTGGTGGGTGTAACTACTGTGGGGAAGGATTTGAATGAGTGTAAATACTGCAAATGAATGCTGGTATAAAAGCTTAATCTATCATACTTGACTACACATTCACAGGAAACAAGGTGCATATTGTATTTTCATTAAAATCGCGCTAGTTGAAAATCGGCCACGTTCTAAATTTACGAATGTGGTATAAAGAGCATAACTCTCCTCGCGTTTAGTAACCTTGATACGCGTAAACGTCATTCCAAGGTCATGTATTGACTCAATGTGTCTTCACGCTGTTATCAACACGCATATTATGAACATATACATGTTCAGCGAGTATATAAATTACACTTAGTTTAATTTATAAATAAAAATTAATAGACTGTTACTTACAGAATATGTACAAATCCCGTAAAATGTCCGTGTTCCAAGTTAACTAGTGTATTCTGCACAATGGCTACTTGTTTCACGTCGCCAAGCAAGGTAATGTTACTATGTACTAAGGGGGCAGGGTCCAGTTTTTATGTACAAATTTAATGTCGCATGCGCCTGCCTAATATAAAAATTCATTAAAAATATAATACGCGAGTGAGGTCAAAAAGGTACATATTTCTGGATAGGTATTATGTAGCGCAACATAATCATATCACACACTTGACCTGACAAGTCTACTGAAGTTCTTAGAATAAAATGTTTATGTACCCCAACCCCTTTTTTATACATGCATTTTTCACATCCGAAGGCCATTTTTGACAGCACGTGGTGCTCACAGTGCAAACGCAAGGCCTTTTCCTAGATGAAAATTTTTAAAAACATTGTCTACTAAATAGCGTGATGCAATTCATAATAGTTGTCATCCATGCCGTTTTTGAGATATTCTACTTGCCTTGAACCCACGTGTCTACTGCTATGGGAGGCTAGCTCTTCTTCCTAGCCGACTATTGGTATTTCACAATCAACATACTGCAGAGTAACTATGGAAAGTGTACATGTCTGACATCAATTTCAAGAACAACACAAGCCTGAAACACCTAGTTCACAAATTTATCCATATCTTTAATTATTACACAATAGTAGCTCAAAAACTCACACCATACCCTTAAGTTAAGAAATTTGCCATGGGGTTAATTTACGAAACTGGACGCTGCCACCTTAAGCATTTTGCAAAAAAATAGATTCAAGGAAATTAACGCAGAGCCAATATAGCTTTGCATGGACTCGATATATATTACTTCGGTTTCTCAATGAAGCAGATAAACGACATTTATAAAAACAACAACAACACATTAACAAAATTACTAGGGGTGCCGATGGAAACTACGACCGATAAAAGAACTATTAAACAAATATAGGGACGCTAGGGAATTATAGGGAATCGACACAAAATCAACATACAAATGGATGACGGAACATACTATAAATAAGGATAAAAAACAAAATAGAGCAAGCAAATATAAACATTAATTGAGATATGGCCTGGGGAAACTGGGTCAAACTAGAATCACTTAAAATAAAATGCCTCCTGTTCAAATACTTGCATGATGCGTGGTTGACAGGAGAGTTTGCAGTGAGACGGCATATGATCAGAGTATCGCCTAAATGTCCACTGTGTAAAAATTTCAATTTCACAACAACAGCAACAAAAAACACCATGGTTCAATGTGAAGAAGAAAAACAGACCAGAGAGTTGCCCTGATATTAAAAATCAGGGCAACTCAACCATACAATAGTAAACAACTCTTATATGTAGACGGAAAGTTTACACTGAAACTACTTTACGAAACAACAGATTTTACAGTTTGGAATATGAGAGCATGCGGCCAAATTATTATAATTGGGAAACACAATAGATTTTTTTTTTGGGGGGACGGTACAAGACAGATGCCCCCTCCCCTACTGAAAAAAAACTTTGAAAAAGTGTTTTCATGTATGAGTGTGTTCCCCCCGATATGAGGATATTTTGGTCCTTAGTGTTTTCTATGACATCCTCACCCAAGCTCAAAGGCTCATCATAGGTGTCTTGTTTTAATTTCTTAAAGTTAACCCTGGCTAGGGGTTTCCTGTATCCTGTGTATGTTATTTGTGTTGTGCTATTTGTATGTTGCTATATGTATACATATGTATACAGTGTATCTTGTAAGGATAGCCATTTTGGTCAAAGTTTCCCAGTTTTCTAATCATATAAAAGACCTCTAAACGGTATTTTTTAATAGATTTTGTAATTACATTTAATTTATATTTGAAAATATTGAATTTGGTACAAACAAACGGTGTATTAAACTTAATTTAATTGGTTGGAACCTATTGTTTTAATGTTTGCTTAATGGTGTTTCATGTTTTGTAATCTTCCTTATTTATATAATAGATCACTTGGATCGAAACGGGATCCGTACATTTTTTTTTATTTTGTTTGCACTTCACCCGTCTCGATCTCTTTGTGACCTTTATTTATTGATCGTTAATTCCCTATTCCGTGCCAAAATAATATTTTAACGTCCCTTTAAGCTAGTCTGGTACCCTGCTTAGTATGCTCCCATGCGTTGCACTCCGCTATAGCGCAGTGCAACGCATGGAAGCATACTAAGCAGGGGACCAGACTACCTTTAAGCGGGCTTTCATTTACTTATATGATAGCATGCTTATGTGGGGGAATGGTTTGAGCTTAAAGAAGTGAACTATCTAATTCGTGAGTTGTGTTGATTCTGCGTAAGTCTCTAGGTGAGTTCGTTTCCCAGCTCTTCCACGGGCCTGCCAACTTCGCGTAGCGCTATGTGATTTCGCCTCGGTCATGTCTATTTGGTAGGGGACTCCATGAAAGTGTGCCTCCACCAGCTTTGGCCCAATTTCCCTTTCAAAGGGGGGCGCTTCGTGGACATGAGCTATTTTGCCTTTCACATTGAATGTCTCACATTTGAGAAGTGGTGTAAATTGGTCTTTCGGGTACAGCATGAAACGTTTTGGCCCGGCGTTTTGTAATGCGGCTATTTTGCTCATGTCTGTCCCCATGGTCTGTAGGGCGGCCAGGATTTTGATCTGCTTGGGGGCAACATCGTCCCCCCCCCCAAAGTCAATCAACTGGCACCCTCTATTGTGGTAGGCCAGAAGAACATTGTCTTCGACCACCACCTCAAAGTATAATTGTAGGCGGGACCAACTCCCCTTAAGTGGATCCCCCTGAGGAATGGAGGGACCTGCTTGGGGTTTGTTTTTGTAACCCCCCCCCACCCCCGTGATTACCTAACTAATTTCTTCCATACTTGATATGAAAAGATGAAAAGGCTAACAAAGAATCTAAGATAATTATGAGTGTACGATAAGTACAAAAAGAATCTATAAAGGTGCAGTGATCTTGATATTTTAATATAATGTAATAGGCTGTGTGAACAAAACAACGTGAATATGTATAATCTAATAGGCTATGAGTGAACAAAACAACGTGAATATGTATAATGAAAAAGTGACCTCTTTGAAAAATCCTTTGGATTTCCATAAACATAAATCCACACAGACAAAATAACTACCTAAACTTCTCAACTACAAGTGATAGAGACTAAGTAGACTTCTCAACTACAAGTGATAGAGACTAAGTAGACTTCTCAACTACAAGTGATAGAGACTAAGTTGACTTCTCAACTGCAAGTGATAGAGACTAAGTAGACTTCTCAACTGCAAGTGATAGAGACTAAATAGACTTCTCAACTGCAAGTTAGAGACTAAGTAGACTTCTCAACTGCAAGTGATAGAGACTAAGTAGACTTCTCAACTGCAAGTGATAGAGACTAAGTAGACTTCTCAACTGCAAGTGAGAGACTAAGTAGACTTCTCAACTACAAGTGAGAGACTAAGTAGACTTCTCAACTGCAAGTGATAGAGACTAAGTAGACTTCTCAACTGCAATTGATAGAGACAAAGAAGACTTCTCAACTGCAAGTGATAGAGACTAAGTAGACTTCTCAACTGCAAGTGATAAAGACTAAGTAGACTTAGTAACTACAACTGATAGAGACTAAGTAGACTTCTCAACTACAAGTGATAGAGACTAAGTAGACTTCTCAACTACAAGTGATAGAGACTAAGTCGACTTCTCAACTACCTGACGGAAATTTGACACTGAAACTACTTTACGAAACAACATATTTTATAGTTAGGAATATGAGAGCATGCGGCCAAATTATTATAATTGGGAAACACAATAGATAGGAAAAGAAAAGGTGGGGGAGATACAAGGACCTCTGGAGGAGAAATACTAGTAAGGAAAACACGGGGCTAAATCACATGCAGCTACGCGAAGTGGGCAGACCCGTGCAAGAGCTGGGAAAAGAACTCACCAAGAGAAAAACCAGCACAACAACACAGGAGAAATACACTAGATAGGATTAGAAAAGGTAAAAAAAAATGTGTTTCTCATAAAAGCATGCTCTCGAACTATAGTCACTAGTGACCTAATATCACCACCACTCTGTATAGTTTTCACGAACTATAGAGACAGTCCGTTTTAAGGGACAATAAATAAATAATTTTCGACCTGGAATAGAGATAAGAAGATAAAGAAAGAAAGGACGAACATAGTCGAGACGGCTGAAGTAAAAATAAAATATAAAAATGTACAGATCCAGATACAAACACAGTCGACCTAGAGAAATAAATAAGGAAATATACAAGTCCCCGAACAATATAACTACAATCATTAAAGCACTAAGAAAAACGGGCCAATAATCCAGGATAAATATAAACTAGAAACACCGGACTTGTACCAAATTCAAAAATCTATTAAAAAAAAAAACGGACTGATTCAAACTTTTAAAAAAAAGCAGTGAAGACCGTTTAAGGGTCAATGCACTGATATACAACTGCGAAATTTGATTCAGAAAAAGGCTATCCTAACAAGACAATATATATATAGCAACACACAAATAGCATACACAGGATGCAATTCATTTTCGAGCAACATGACTCCCAAGCAAGATGCTGGAAGACCAAAATTCATCGTCAACAACCAATTGTAATCTAACTTGAATTCAACTTTTACAGCATACTTCAACTAGATTATCTACTTTGGTATACTTTATCTGCTTATACTTTTCACTTTATCTCCTTTCTTATCTTTCTTTCATATTTTGTCTCTTTCACTTGTTCTTATTTTCGTTCATTTATTGTTTTAATAAATTTTTGTTGTTTTATTCATTACTATATCATCCAATCAAATGGCTACCCCTTTCCAGTCCAATGGGGAAATAATTTGAAGAAACGCTTCAGAACATTTACTGAAGACAGGGACGATGGGAGATTAATTAGGGCATTCAGAGATGAATGGGCACAAGGGATTGATCTTTCACACGTGCATGCAAATGTAAAACCAAACACCCTTACACTGTTGGCCCTTCTGACTGCTAGAGGATTAGATTCGGCACTGGTAGATACTTTGACATACTCAGGTAGGGGTACTTTCCTCATTTATCCTAGAGAAAAAGAGCACCTTCTCCCTATGGAGAATTTAGGGGTAGGCGAATTTGTTGCAAAAGTCACTCAGCCCCCCCCCCCCCTCACAAAATTAATTGGTTTGAAAATAGTTGATGTTTTGTATCGCAAATCCCATGCGAAATTCCTCTAAAAGCATTTCAAGAGCTTTAAATGTGCGAAAGGAAACTTATAAAGCAATGCCGAACATTAGCACGGGAAAAATCATTGTTAGAATTGATTCAAAAGAAGCCCAAAAGATCCCAGAATTTTTCAAAATGTATGGCTTCGTTGTACAAACGTGGTGTTTTGGATGCATTAACATTAGACAATGTAGTGTTTGTAATACCACAGGGCACGATAAGTGGAAGTGCCCCCAGCAAAATGCTGAGAGCGCTTCCACCTCTGCCCCCCACCCACTTCCTGCCACTAATGACACTACACACAAAACTTCATCTAAAAATACAAATACAATTCCAACTTCCATTTTAGGACAATCTTTTGCTGGTGTGGTGTCAGCTAAACAAAATTCTGCAATAAGAAGCCTTTTTTCAAATAAAGAAGGAAACAATGAGAAAGAGAATGGAAACAAGCAGAGTGATAGTGACTTAACAAAGCTGGAAAGAGACTTGAAATTGACTGATGAAGATTCCCAAGAAAGGGATAATTCAAAATGGATTTCCCCTAAAATCAGAAAAAACAAACTGAGATCCAGTGGAAGGAATAACAAAAAACCAGTGTACATGTATACAAAAGATCATATACAACAAGATGAGAGATAAAATTCAAATACAAAGACTTCTCACAAAACAGGATCAGAGACACCAGATATTATGCAACAATTCAAGGAACACAAAAACAAAGAACTAAATAGTGAGACCAGAGAGGAGGAAGATCAAATGGAAGTGACTACACAACAACTAGATTCAAAGAAAAATGATGATGAAGAAAGGGAAAAGGAAAGAGAAAAGGAACGGGAAAAGGAAAAAGGGAAAGAAAAAGAAAATAGGAAAAAGAGATGGAAAAGGAAAAAAGAAGGAATAAGACATATGAAATTGATATAAGCCCCAGATCCAAGATATCCTGGAAAACAACCCCCAAGAGTAAACTGATGAAAACTAAAAGAAAGGTTTTTTTTTCTGTCTCAACAAATCTTTGCAGAAAGAAAAGAATAACACAAACTGCACATGCTCCAATATCAACTGACAAAACCCAGACATCTATGATAAAAAGAATGTTGAGTGAATACCAATCCAGAACTCAAAGCACACCAAGCCTTCAAATAGAAAACTGAAATGCAGACAACACTTTTAAGACACCCCCTACAAGCCCAAGAAAACAAAGATCTGTCCCACCCAGTCCCAAAAACAAAAAGAAGAAACCTGCATCTACTCATTTGACAAACTTCCTAATCTGTAAACACACAGCCTCCCTTCACATTCCCCAATCTCAACATCAACAACAACAATAACAACAACAATAATAATAACTGCAGACACCCTATACTTTCTGAAATATTATTTTAATAGTACCTTTTTATAATGCATAATGGCTGCATCTCATTTATTGAAACTTGCCTCTATAAATGTAAGAGGCATCTCTTTGGACAACGCAAAAGAACTAATTAACTCCATTTCTAAACATGATATTGTAGCTCTGCAAGAACTACACAACTTTCATCAAAAAACTATTAACTTTATTGAAAACAAATTAGATGCTCTTTTTTTAACCCAAATTAACCCATCTGAGACTATCTCAGGAGTGGGCTTTATTGTAATTAATAAAAGTTTGGGAAAAAATTGGAAACTACATATTACTCCAAATTTTCTTAAAGGTAGAATGATACACATTCAAATTTATAAAACCAATTTAATACATCTGTATGTTCCAGCTCCAAGGATAGATAAATTACAATATTATGAGAACCTCAGCAATTAAACCTCAGACTTCATTCATGAAGATTTGATAATATTAGGAGACTTTAATGCATGCAGTGAAAGAATTGATAGATCTTCTTTAAAAATATACCCAACAACAAACCAGAATGTTAAAAGACTTTATTCATAATAATAATATAATTGATGCTTTCCGTTTTCTACATCCTAACGATATTAAATATACATATGTATTTCACAATACCAATACCAAATCAAGGATTGACCACTTCTATGTACTTAAAATCAATCAAAAAATAACATTCTAAAATGTGAAATTTTAGAGGAAATGATTACAGATCATAATACTATTCTCTTAGAATATAAAACATATTCATACACAAAATGGGGAAAGAGTTAGTGGAAATTAAATAATAACATTTTAAATTTACCTGCATTAAAAATAGAAATTGAAGATATTATAGAAAATATTGAATTGGTGAACCTTCAAGCGTGGGATTTGACCAAAAATTAATTTAAAGATACTTGTGAAATATTTTCCAGATTACAAAGCTATAACAACAAAATAATTGAAAACAAATGCAAAAGAATTTTGGAAAACAATACAACCTCTTATGAACAAAAAAATAAAACTTGAAAAGTTCTTGATTACCTTCAAAAATTTAAGATTAAAGGAGAAAAACAAAGAGGAGGTTTTTATCATGACATTTATAACATTTATAACATTGGGAAAAAGATATATAAAAGAGAAGAAATTAGAAAAGGAAATGAAAAAGTTTTAACACAACTTAAAGTTAATAATATTATAATTGAAGGGAAAAAAGATATCTTAAAGAATGTAAAAAACTTCTACCAAAAGCTATATCAAAGCAAAAACATCTCTTTAGCAAAAATTCAAAAATTCCTAGATAAAATCAATTTACCTACTATATCAGTCAAATTGAGAGAGCTTTGCGAACAAGAAATTACTGTTAATGAGATAGAAAAAGAAATTGATAAACTTTCTAAAAATAAAGCCCCAGGTTTGGATGGCTTAAATGCTGAATTTTATATTAAAAAAAATTAAAAATAGTTTGCTACCAGTGTTAAAAAATTTATACAGCCATATTTTCGAATGTAATTTAATGACTGATTCAATGAGAACTGGCATAATAACATTACATGTACTTTATAAAAAAATGTGATATTAAAGAAATAAAAAACTGGAGACCTATTTCACTTTTAAACATTGACTATAAAATCCTGAGTAGTATTCTGGCTAGCAGATTTAAAACAACTCTGAGTGACTTGATAATGATTTAAACAATCTTGTAGTGAGCATGGTAGACAAATATCTGATAACATCCTGTCTATCAAAATTATACTTGAATATATGGAAAATAACCAGCAGAGTGGTGCCTTGATACTATTTGATCAAGAAAAAGCATCTGACAAGATAGAAACAAACTTTATAATTAAAACATTGGAGAAAAATGGATTTGGCCCAATCTTTATAAAATGGATTAGTATTTAATATAATAACATCAACTCTAAAATACAAATAAATGGTGCACATACTGAATCTTTCCCTGTCACTAGATCTGTCAGACAGGGGTGCCCAATCTCAATGTTTTTATATATCCTTGGTATAGAAACACTTAATGTTTCTATTCAAAATGATGAAGACATACATAAAGGGCATAACAATTCCTAATATGGTTGGTCAAACCAAAACATTTTTACATGCTGATGATATATCCAACTTCATTTCAACTGGAAACTCATATAACAATCTAATTAAACAATATTCAAACTTTAGCGATGCATCTGGTTCTGAACTAAAACCATGATAAAAACTGAAATACTACGAATTGGTGATTGGAAAAATAAGAAATATTTTAATCTTCCTAAGGATAATATTAAACAATATGTAAAAGTTTTAGGAGTATTTCCAGGCAAAAATAATAAAACAAAAAGCTTGGAACAAGTTCTTAAGAAAATTCAATATCATAAGGATATTTGGAATATAAGAGAGTTCAGTTTTAGGCAAAAAATACACATAGCTATATTCTAGTTTTTTAATTCAATTTGGCATGAATTTAATATAATTGACTTTGGAGCCTACTACTTCCAAAAATAGAACAACCAGTTTACAACATTACTTGGAGAAAAGTAAAGAAATTATGTAAATCATCCTTACAGCATGATAAAAATAAAGGTGGGCTTAATCTCCCTGTGACATATTGTAATTTACTTGTTAGTTCTAATTAATAACTGCTCCCCTTAGTAGTTGCAACATTAGATAGGGACTGCTCCCTGGATAGGGGCGCCGCGATACAATATAGAAAGTTATGGACGTGTACTGGAAGGTGTGTTAATAAAGACTGTTCAAACAACTTGAGACTCCCTCATGTAGTGCTCTAGAAGCAGTGCTATACGGTACCATAGACTTTCCCACTGCTGAATCAGTATGTTAGGAATTGGAGACAAGGCTGACAGATAGGGTATTAGATGTAGGTCAATCAGATATACTCTGTATGCTATGGAATAAAGAAGTGTTTGTAGAAGCAGTATTTTTCCTCTCTCATTATAAAAAATCTAACCATTACACCTCATTTTCCATGACATGGTGTCAAAAGTGATTCCAAAGGATACATAAACTTTTGTAGTGAGTGAAAATGGCGAAATTCCAGGCACCGGAGAGCTTTAACTTTGGGAAGCCAGTGGAGTGGCCGGATTGGAAACAGCGTTTCGCGCGCTTTAGGATCGCCACCAAGTTAAACAAGGAAGATGAGGCAGTTCAAGTAAGTTCACTAATATATGCAATGGGGAAAGAAGCAGAACAAATATTTAAATCGTTTGAGTTTGCTAAGGATGATGATGCCGACAAATACGCCCCAGTTTTGCAGAAATTTGATGATTACTTTGTCCCCAAGACCAATGTGATCCATGAAAGAGCGCGGTTTCACCAACTTAGTCAAATACCAGGAGAGTCGGTGGAGGAATTTGTAAGAAAGCTGTATGAAATTGCCGACCATTGTGACTTTGGCGCACAAAAGGATGAAACAATAAGGGATCGTCTTGTAATTGGAATTCGGGATAAAGAGGTTTCGGAAAAACTACAAATGGAGGCTGACCTCACCTTAGTGAAGGCCATACAAATAGCGAGACAGTCAGAACTGGTTAAAAGTCAATTACGCGACCAAAGTCAGACGGACAAAAATTTGGATGAAATCTCTAAACAGAACAAGGCATCAAGCACTAAACCATGGTCGACCAACCAAAATGGACAACGTCAGTGGCGCAAACTAAATCAGATTGGTCAAACAACAGCACAACAAACCTGTCATAAATGCAACAGGCAGCATGGTAGAGGTGAGAGATGTCCCGCTAAAGGAAAACGGTGCAGAAGTTGTAACAAACTTGACCACTTTGCCATTGTCTGTCGCTCTAAGAAAGTAAATGAGGTCACATTTAATGAAACACCAGCTACAGATTATGCAGAATACCAAGAAACATTCTTCCTTGGCTCAGTAACTATGTGTGACGATGATAAGGAGGCATGGCGTGTGATTTTGAACATTTGTGGAGCCCCAGTTCACTTCAAAATAGACACGGGAGCAGATGCAACAGTTATGTCTGAAGCAACATACAACTCTCTTCCAACAAAACCAAAGCTTAGACAATCGGAATCCAGGTTGTGCAGCCCTGGAGGGATTCTGGATTCAAAAGGCGAGTTTATGGCATATACTACATATAAGAAAGTATCATACCAGTTTCGGGTATTTGTCATCAAGGGACAACGTGCCAATAATCTCCTTGGTCGTGCAGTTGCACACACGATGGGTCTTGTGAAAAGAGTTGAAGAGATCAACAAAACAGCCTTTGGGCACTTTGGCCTGTTGAAGTGTGAGCCAGTGAAGATCACTCTCCAGGATGATGCCAGGCCATACAGTATAGCTGCACCCAGGCGTGTTCCGTTTCCTTTGTTGTCGAAGGTGAAAGAAGAATTGCTCCATATGCAGCAGGAAGGCATCATTGAAGAAGTAACAGAGCCCACAGAATGGTGTGCGCCTATGGTATCAGTCCCTAAGAAAAATGGCAAAGTCAGAATTTGTGTTGACTTGAAGAAGCTCAATGAAGCTGTCAAACGGGAGAGATATATGCTCCCTACTTTAGATGATATATCACCGAAGCTGATAGGCTCCACTGTCTTCTCCAAACTTGATGCAGAAAGCGGATTTTATCAAATACCCTTACATCCAGAAAGTGCAAATCTGACCACCTTTATTACTCCTCTGGGTCGCTTCTGTTTTAAACGAGTTCCATTTGGTATTACGTCGGCTCCAGAGATTTTTCAGAGAAAAATGACAGAGCTGCTGACTGGCTATGAAGGGGCTGAGGCCATTATGGATGATATACTCATTTATGGCAGAATGTTAGAGGAGCATGACAGAAGACTAAATTTGGTTATAGAAAAGCTCAACAGGAGTTGACTATAGCTCAACAAAGAAAAATGTGAATTTAGAAAGAATAAATTGGAATTCTTTGGTCACGTGATTAGCCAGGATGGCATACGCCCCAGTCCAGCAAAGGTTGCTGCAGTGAAAGAGCTTCCTGCTCCATTAAATATCAGTGAGCTTCGTCGCACCATGGGTATAATCAACTACCTTGGTAGATTTCTCCCAGACTTATCTACAATAATGCGACCAATTTTGGACCTGCTGAAATCAGACACAGCCTGGTATTGGGGCCCAGAACAGGATTATGCCTTCACGAAAGTCAAGGAGATACTGACATCCACGCCAGTCTTAGCGTTTTATGACCCTAACAAGTTTACTGTTGTCAGCGCTGATGCCAGCAGTTATGGAATTGGTGGGGCAATATTCCAACAACATGGAGAAAAACTCAAGCCAGTTGCCTTTTGTTCAAGAACACTCACCCCTGCAGAGATTAAATATGCACAGATAGAGAAGGAGTGCCTTGCATGTGTGTGGGCCTGCAAAATGTTTTCACGATATCTTGTTGAACTGGACTTGTTCAGATTGCATACAGACCACAAACCTTTAGTACCATTGATCAACACACATTATTTAGATAAAGCCCTTTAAAGGTGTGAACGACTGTTTGATGCGGTTAAGACGCTTCAACGCAAAGGCAGAGTCTGTTGCTGGGAAGCTTTTAGTAGTTCCAGACACCCTTTCTCGGAGCCCTCTCCTGGACCAGGACGCCACGTACGAAGAAGAAGTGGAAGTTTTTATAGAGTCAATGGAGGCATGCAGGCCAATTTCCGATACGAAATTAGAACAAGTAAAAGAAGGTTACAGGAGTGACCACAATCTGCAGACTGCAATGACCTTCACCAGAAATGGATGGCCGGATAAGAAAAATAGTTGTCCCCTAGATGTACAACCATTCTTTGCTGTACGCAGTGAACTCTCAGTTCAGAACGACCTATTTCTCTTCAGGGACAGGGTTATCATACCTACAGTCTTAAGGCCAGGAATTCTTGATAACATTCACGAGGGTCATCAGGGATTAGCCAAATGTCGTGAAAGAGCCCACAGTTGTGTTTGGTGGCCAGGAATCGCGAGACAGATCCAAGACAAAATAGAGACATTTGAATTTTGTCAGATTAGAAAGCCAGCACAGAAGACGGAACCATTGAAGACAACTTCTCTACCAGACCGACCATGGCAGAAAGTTGCAATTGATATTTGTGAAGTCAAACAAGAAAGATACCTGGTAGCTATTGACTACTTTTCACGCTATCTGGAAATTATGCATCTAACAAAAATAACCTCCCAGCAAGTAATTGGAAAGCTAAAGAGCACATTTGCACGATGGGGAATCCCAGAAATTGTAGTTTCAGACAATGGGACCCAGTTTACTTCATCAGAATTCAAGGAGTTTGCGGAGAAATACAACTTCAAACAAGTATTTACCAGTCCTCACTACCCACAAGCGAATGGTGAGGCAGAAAGTGGTGTCAAAATAGCAAAATCTATACTTATGCAGGATGATGTATTTCTTGCCTTGATGGCTTATAGAGCCACACCGACGCCTGTGACAGGTGCCAGCCCAGCCCAATTGATGATGGGACGCCAGATGAGGACCACCTTGCCCATTATTGAAAAGATGTTAAACCCCAAATGGCCAAACCTCAAAATCATCAGGCAGAGAGACCGTAAGACAAAACAAAGATATGAATTATTTTACAACCGGCGCTACACTACACGCAAATTGCCAGATATTAATGAGGGAGACAGCGTCAGAATCAAATGGCATGGAAATGATAACAAGTGGTCAACACTAGGCATAGTTATTCAAGCCGACAAAGATCGAAGAAGCTACTTGGTAAAAACTCCCCAAGGGGATAAAAAGCCCTGAGAATCTACTTCCAGTTGAGACAAATACGTCTACAGACATTGTAACAGAGTCCCCACAGTGTACTGTCAGGAGTCATTTGGATTCCAGCACAAAGTCTCTAAATAACATGGAGCCCGTACCACCATCGGATGAATGTACCACCCAGTGTGACCCAGTCCAGCCAACCCCCAATAGCCAAAAAACTCCAGTGCGGACGTCAACCCCCAGCAAGCCAGCGGTACCAAATGGGTCCAATAGCCCAAACACTCCAGTGCGCGGACGTCAAGTGGGAGAGTCGTCCGAAAACAAGCCAGATTCAATGATTTTGTCTAAGAAAGTGACTTTCATAAATGTGCCAACGCGTAGTTTAGTATTCGATTTCTGAATTGGACTTTTAGGTTTCTATAGTATTATATTCAGGACTATCTTGTGCAAGTTTACAGTAACCTATTATATAAATCAATTCCGTTAATTTCTATCCGTGGACATGTCAGATACATAGACAGTAAATTCATTGTTTACTTATTTAATGTTTTCATATTAATGGAATTGATTCATTGTGTTTCTTATTTACTTATAAGCAAAATCTTATGTTCTGATAATCTTAGAAGAGGGGAGATGTGACATATTGTAGTTTACTTGTTAGTTCTAATTAATAACTGCTCCCCTTAGTAGTTGCAACATTAGATAGGGACTGCTCCCTGGATAGGGGGCGCAGCGATACAATGTAGAAAGTTATGGACGTGTACTGGAAGGTGTGTTAATAAAGACTGTTCAAACAACTTGAGACTCCCTCATTTTCCATGACACTCCCCCAACTTAAAATTTAAGCAAGCTGCAAATTACTTATGTAGATTTAAATCACTTGAAACCTCCCCAAAATATCCATTGCAAGGAATTTATATTTATTGGTTTGGTTCATCCTTGTCTAATATCAAATTAATATACAATAACAACAAATTAACCAAAACTTTACAGTCACCAAATGTAATGTATAGACAAACACTAACTCTCAAAAGATACAAACTTATACAAAAATATGGGAACTAAATAAGAATATAGAAATTTATAATTATTTAAAAAATTCACAACTACCTAAACATAATATTAAGTATAAATTACCACATTTAAGATGGGATACGATTTGGAAAAATTGGTCTCAAATAAAAAAAAATTATAATGAAATCAACCCTATCTTTAGTTACTTACATGATATTTGGTGGACAGGAGAGGTTGCATCTGAAAGAAAAGTAATTCCAAGAATACAACAGTGTCCCTTATGCAAGAAATTTTCTGATAGTAAAAGACATCTGATATTACAGTGTAAAAATAATAATTTTCAAAGAAGAATAATTATACAAAATATAAAGAATAAATTGGGATCATTTGATATATGTAACTTACTATATATACTGATAAAGTAATATATAATGATATAATTAAATTTATAGTAAACATAATAGATAATAGGAACAATACAATTTGACCCTTGACCCCTGATAATAATTTAAAAATTATTGTGAGATAACATGATGAAGTTACATGTTAACTCTGGAGAGCCACAGATGGCTAGTTGTAAGACACCAGTTTTGTAATGTGATTTTATTAATGTAGATCTCATTCTTAATTTACTCCTTTTATTAAAATATGTATTGTAAATATTTTCTGATATTTTCCCCAAAATTATTTGCCTATCTCTACTTTCCCCAGTATAAATTAATGTTTTAGTAGGTTTACAACTTGACCGCAACTCACGAAGACAATATACATGTACTCTCCGTCCCTAGTTAGCGAGATTCAAAATCAATTTTTGAAAGGCTTACAGCACCTGATCTAGAATTTCATTCACACGCTACTCATTGTACTGGTACCACGTGACCATTACAATAATAGAAATCTACAACTAAGAATAAAAATATTGTAACTTAAATAGAATACTTAAACTATAAAAAGAATTAAGATCCTTATAAAACTGAAAAATCCTAAATTACAAAACATTGATAGGATACGACACAAAACTCAAACTAATAAAAATGATCTCATAACCCGCTGAAAGTACCATCTTCTGCCTCGAACACTCAATGAACACCATCGTTGTGTAAATAACTCGTATGAAATCCTTGAATTCTGACAAAATATAGTCTAGGAAGAGATTCCACTGCCCGGGCCAACTCATAATTAATCCAACGTATTCTTTGGTTATATTGTCCCACTGTCAACCTACGGGGCATACTTCCACAGGGGCCCGTATCGTTGCTTACAATCGACCGGTCCTACATATACTATGTTGTTATTACTGTATATTGTATATGTAGGATCAGTCGATTGTAAGCAACGATACGAGCCCCTGTGCATAATTCGGGGTAAAAATGCTCCCACAAGCACATACTGGACACCCATACTCAAAAACTTTTGACACAAAGATAACAGCTGTGTCACAATATGGATTGGTTATATCATTCCGACTTCATTTTCTCCAATTTGTATGAAAATAATATCCGGTATTGGTGTTGGTAATCCCTGATACACGAAACTTGATCTACGGGCACGAGATATCCCCCGGAACTGAATTGACAGGTCTGGTGGTAGCCGAGACACACGTAACAGTGAAACATCTGTTCCGAACCTGGCGATAATGCTAAGCCCCACAAACAAATGACGCATTCTCAGCTCTCTATAACCTGAATCGGTAAGATCATAAGGACACACGGTACTACCGGTAATTCAACTCCAATGGTAAACATATGGAAACACTGTCATATTCAAAATTCAATAACTTAACATTTCTGGGTGCTGATGATCAGACCTATATTTTTCCATGCACAACTAACCTTGATGTAAGTTTTTAAATGTAGAAAAACATACCGCGGCATGTTGTTGACATAAATTGGCAGGAAGCACATGTTATTGATTCTGCACCAAATGAATCAGGTGCTACTTTCATTATTGAGTACTAATAGGTGAAGCCTCTAAATTTACTTCAATTGCATCAATATAATTTTGTCTATATTTTGTTAAAATTACAGATAGGATAAGCTCTCAAAAATATTTTTACTAAAATTTTAATTTTCATTATTAACCAATTATGGACCACCAAAGCCGTATTACTCAATTATTTCTTACACCCATTTTTAGACGTTCACAGCTCTTCCGTATAATTAGTACCGTATGTCCTATAACCAGATTTTAATTTTTTTGAAAAAGTTGCATTTTACTCATTGATATTAGAGTATAATTGTAAGAAAGACCTGGCCATGCTGGTGCATGAATAATAGTGCAATTGCATTTTATGTGATACTACTGTACATAGCAAAATTGCATCCGCATTACATGTTGAAGTGTTGTGTTGTACTTATTAGTGCATTATTCTTGTTATTAAAAAAATTAGATTCCGACTTTGTATCTTCGTGTTATCTTTCTATAGCATGCATGCTACACAAAATAAACACAAACATGCTGACATCAGCAAGTATGACATCATAGGGTATCAAATTACATGACACCTAGTTTTTCCATCTCTCATTGGCTATAAGACAAGTTTTAAATGTTTTAAATTTCAAAATTGCATTTCTTTTCTTGCTGACATTCACAGAAATAAGATACAGTGCATCCCTGATTCCTATCATTCACACCAAACCAATAAGTGTGCCACATGACATGTCAAAATGATAAGAGGTCATTGTCCTTCTGTGACTCTTACACACCCAATGAGGCATCCAGAGATGCTGACATTCTAAAACTATTTAAACTATCAACACAGGTGATTCATCACCCCCAAATCTTAATAAAAGGTATAAAAGCCAAATGAAAGTTCCATAAGTATTATAATACTGAAGAATTAAATAACTGAGTGATACTTTTTAGCATAAAACTATGGGAAAGGATAAGGAAGCAAAGAATAGACAAAGTCATTTCTTCAAGCCTGGTAATGTTCCCCACAACAAGGGGAAAAAATGTACATCAACCCAAAAGACAAAGCCACTTGAGGTCTATTACATAAGGAAAACAAGAGACAAATTTGAAAAAGCTATAAAAGGTTCATATAATGCTGACACTGAAGATGACGATGGAAAGCCCATGTACAAACTGCTGCGGTCAAGCCAAGAAGTAAGCTGGAGGTGGAGCAATATGTGGAAAACATTGCGATGCCAGGGTAAGTCCATGTTTCTATTCAATATTCAGACACTTATATAACTTATCACTGCATAAACTACTTGGTAAATTTAAGTAATAGAATTGAATTGCATATTAAAGTTGTCTAATGCATAAAACTATACCAATATTTACCCCAAACTCATAATAAGTTTAGAAAAAGTCTCAAAATCATTATGATGGCTACTTTCCACTACAGGTAGTCTTAAATTACTTACTTTTCAATATAAAGTTGAATAAAGTACATAAATTATTTAAAAAAAGAGAAATAAATCAAATCTTCAGTCACTCAATTCTAGTCAAAGGGGAGGTAATATACATTGATTTGGCATACCAAGTAGCAAGCTCTAATTTACAGCTAAATGATTCTGTACTATCACTTGATAGTATGTGCAGAGCAATGTTGCATTTATAAATAAATTTTGTTTCAAATCTGAAACTACATTTCTAACATGAAACTTGTTTTATTTATTTATATCAACAGATCTGGTGAGAAAAACACATATCGATTGGTTCATGCAGAAAAATATGCTGAGATGTGGAATACTGTTTTTCAAGAGCACCAGTGCCTACACACTGAATGTCAGGGGTTTCTGTCATGGGACTTGAAACATGAAGAGAAAAGAGGTCTGGTGTGGCGAGAGAGAGAGCAATATGTTCATCATGCCGTTACACTTCAAGAATGTTTGAACTGTATCAAGAAATGCCAAGGAAAGGTTGTGGAAGAAAATCTGCCTGTGTAAATAATGCGATACAGATAGGAATTTCACAGACTTCTGTTGGAAATGAAGGGTTTAGAACTATTCTTTTAAGTGCGAATGTCCCTGCTCCCTCAACAAAAGGGATGCAGAAAAGTTCCAATACTGTTTGTCAGAAAATTGAATGCAAGAACATGAGAGACATGGCAGAACATAGAAAATATGTGAAGGAGTTTAATTCTATGACAGGAAAAAAGACAAATATAATTGATCTTCAATGTGACTCAACATATAATAATGCAATTTGTAGTGGAGTAGGTAGGACACCCTTTCAACCAGCTACCCAGTGTGCACACATTCTAGTTGAAGACACTACTCCTGAGAAAAAGGTAATTCATATAACCACAAAGAATAAACTATGCACATTGGGTAAAATGCACGCTTCTGATGATGAAGCCAAATTGTGTCACTGCTCAGCAAATACAAGTTTACAAACAAATATTGGAGATGAATATACATTTTGTAAGGAAGGGCTTAGACATTTAAAGAAAACAGACAATATTGAGGTACACAACATGACAACTGATCCAGACACTGCTAGTTACCGGGCTAGCCTGGACCTTAGGAGGGAAGGAATAACTGAAACAGTCCCTGTAAATCATATTGATACACGCCATCTGACTCAAAATCATAGAAAGTTCATTAAAGGCCAGAGCAAATTAATTGATTTGATGCCAGGAAGAACCAAAAAACTCAGAGAAAAGATGCGGAACAACTTTGCACTTGATTTGACTAAGAGGTGCCAGGCTGAGTTTGAACAATCATTTAAAAAATATAAAATTACAACAGAATTACTAGTAAGTAATTTATCTTATGCAACAGATGCAATAGTTAAGTGCTATCAAGGTGATCATAGTCTTTGTCATAAGCACTCTAATGTGTGCTGGGTAGCTGGTACAAGCTGGATAGATAGAAACACATTCTTGCCAAGTGATTTCAAACTGAAAATATCCAGTGAGAGAGAGGATAGTACATTGCGCATGTGTGTTGAGTACCGGTTAGGAAAATCTGCATTGTTAAAATCAAAATTAAATAAGAACACTCAGAAAGTGGAATCAGTGAATCGAAGGATAAAACGCAGCTTACCAAAGAATATAACCTTTAAGAGAAACTTCCATGGCAGGGTTCATAGTGCTGTCCATAACTGCAACCATGGACCTGGAGAATCTCTGGTTAAGCTGTGTCAATCTATCGGTTGTCCGATTTCAGCCTGCAGTTCTGTGGCACAACATCTGAAAAGCAAGCAAGATATATATAGGAGAAATAAAATACATACAGCAAGTACAGCATATAAGAGAAAAAAAATCAGAGAAAAGGGCATTT
Organism: Unio pictorum; assembly: GCA_030141615.1. Lineage (NCBI taxonomy): Eukaryota > Metazoa > Mollusca > Bivalvia > Unionida > Unionidae > Unio > Unio pictorum. The sequence continues at coordinate 1,167,904 of JARLTB010000239.1, read as the reverse complement.
CTTTACAAGCTTTATGAGAAACATCAAGAAGAAAAGAATTATAGCAAAGGCAAATTAATGTGTGCTATGGCTAAAAAATTAAAAGCAAAATATGAACATTCTTACCATAAAGAAACCTCCATTTTAGTACATTTTTAAAGGTTGAGGCAATGTGGCATGTGCAATTTTGTGCAAAGTCCTTGATTTTTACAATGCTCTCTGCTTTGATTTACTGAATGTGTCTCTAATGTTAAATGAGCAGTATTGATACATAAGCGATTATGACATATGTGACTTACATTTAACATCTCTCCCCCATTCCCCTTTTGGGAATTGTTTCATATGTTAATTGATATTTAACCATATAGGCCAATCTGTGGGCACCAACATATGAAATTCTGCCATCTGGCCAAACTATTCTCTTTTTTCCATAGCCTGAGCTGTCTACTGCCCCCATCAAGTTTATACAACCCTTCCCATCTGTGTTTTGTATAGATTTTTTCTCCAAAATCACATGCAAATCATGAAAAAAAGACTCCATTATGATTGTCATATCTAAAAACCACCAAAATCATACCCTGGATGCACGTGGTAACCATAGAAACATCAGGCTCATATTATGGTATAGGTACTCTATAGGACACACGGTACTAATTCAACTCCAATGGTAAACATATGGAAACACTGTCATATTCAAAATTCAATAACTTAACATTTCTGGGTGCTGATGATCAGACCTATATTTTTCCATGCACAACTAACCTTGATGTAAGTTTTTAAATGTAGAAAAACATAGGACCCGCGGCATGTTGTTGACATAAATTGGCAGGAAGCACATGTTATTTATTCTGCACCAAATGAATCAGGTGCTACTTTCATTATTGAGTACTAATAGGTGAAGCCTCTAAATTTACTTCAATTGCATCAATAGAATTTTGTCTATATTTTTATTTAAATTACAGATTGGATAAGCTCTCAAAAAATATTTTTACTAAAATTTTAATTTTCATTATTAACCAATTATGGACCACCAAAGCCGTATATACTCTATTATTTCTTACACCCATTTTTAGACTGGTTCACAGCTCTTCCGTATAATTAGTACCGTGTGTCCTTAACTCCCCAATATACAAAAGAAAAGCAGTACTAGTGCTGACATCTGTATTAACTGATGAGAACAGCAAGTGGAAGAAAATTTTCTTTCTTCATTTATTTTCTTTTGGCTTATAGTGCTATGGCACTTATAAGTTTGTTTAATAAATAGGGCTAAGGTCCTATATCTTTTCAAATCTTAAATTGATTTAATGTAAATAGTTTACTTCAAAACTATCACAAATTCACTTTTACAACCAAAATAATAAACAGTATAAGTTAGACTAATCAAAGGTCTTAATGGATACAACCACACTGGAAAAGGACATCCACAAGACTAACGGAAATACACAACACTACTAGACACAAATCATTTGGAAATGCCGCAGCATATAAAAAGAACTCTTAGTGAACATATAACACATAATTTATCTACCTAAAGTGCACTTTTCGAATTTTAAAATCTTTTTATTATTTTTAATTTTAAAATATTCAAATTTCACAATTAATTTAAATAAGTACTACAACTCTATTCTTTGACCTAGTTAGTGCTGTCCATACAAAAACATCATACAACACACAACTAAAAACACAAACTACATACACAATGGACAAATGACATTTGTAAAGTCAACTGGGTTACTTTATTTTTTTTAAAAATACTTTACTACAAGGAGAGGAAATTAGCCCTAGAACTTCATAGTTCTAAGGGAGAAGAGTAAAATCCTAAGTTTTGGAATTAGATTGTGAGGAAACCAGTATTCTTTGTAGCTCTAGCAAAGAATGCACATCTCAAGTAAGCTCGTACTTGAGATAGGGAATACAATCAGTCTAATATCCTTCAATTGCGTAAATAAGAACTTATAATAATCTGGTGAACAAAGCAAAGATTAACCATCTCAAAATGTATCTGCTATAAATATATAAAATTAGAAAACATGGAAACAAGCACTATTTATTACACTCATGGGTGGACAAGGAAAACATTACACCCCTTTTATACATAATTCGAAAAACGATGGTGATACTCAACAACTCAAACTAGCTATATATGCTAGGGAGAGTTAACGAGGATCAACACCACCCACCCATCCCCCTAGCCAGGGTTAACTATGGGGAAAAAAAGAGTTGAGGGATTCAGGATGGGTAATCAACACCCGACCTAAGGAAATCATTTCAATAGAAAACCTAGGGACCAACACCCTCCTATTTATGATATAATCCCGATGGGAAAAATTAAGGTTAGGATTCAATTTAAACAAACAGATATAAAAAAAATCCCACGAACAACACATCAGGGGCAACACTCTCGTACATAAACACACTTATTTTAGTTTTTTCATATGGGGAAGTTATCTGTCTGGTTTCCCCCGCCCCCCCCCGCCCCCAATAAAGAACAAAAACGAGTAAAACAACAACAATAATAATGGTAAAATAATTCAATCACTTTTATAATACTACTACCAATAATAATAAAGATATTAATAAGAAAATAACAATATCGATAATTAAATGATCTTAATAATAATACCAACATAAACGAGAGAAATAATAATAATAATAATAATAATAATAATAATAATAATAATAATGATAATAAAAATAACTGATCTTAATAATAATAATAATAATAATAATAATAATGATAATAATGATAATAATAATAATAATAATAATAATAATAATAATAATGATAATAAAAATAACTGATCTTAATAATAATAATAATAATAAATTATTATATTATTAATATTAAAAAATTATTGGTTCTAATAATAATAATAATAATAATACTATTACTACTACTACTACTGCTACTACTACTAATAATAATAATATATTATTATTATTATTATTATTATTATTATTATTATTTGTCAATTAAACCCCATTATTAAGGTTGAACACTAAATAAATAAGATACTGAACAGTAGAGAGTTATTTGTTGATGTAAAACAAAAACGTACATTGACTTCAACTATCTGTGTTATAAACACACACACACACACACACACACACACACACACACACACTTAGTTTGTTGCTTTTTAATCAACGGAGAAATAAAGTTAACCAAGACACAATATATTTTCGCCAAAAAACTATTTCTGGATTTGTGAAAACTATCCAATTGACAGAAGTACACTGACCATGATGGTAAATGGTCGGTCAGTACATTTATCGATCTACGACAGCAAGTGAAGACGTCAAAGTCCTGTATGGGGTAAATTAAAGTCGGTTAGTATATTTATCAATCTACCATAACTATCAATCTAGGTAGATAAGAAATCCAAGTGTGATTCTCTATCAAGTTTGATGAATGAAACTTTGACCTCATTGTACCCTAGAGGAATTGTAACAAATTTAAATTCTGGACCATAACAAACGTGATTCTGTCATATTAGTGTAACATCTATTTACGAATGATTTTTTACACTGTAAACTAAACTCGTGTCTAGAAGAATTATAAAATAGTTTACAGTGCAGATATATTTTACCTTTCGATTACAATTAAACCAGTTGTATTTCCCTCCAAAAATAGAACCAACATGTGTCAGATTGAGAGTGAATGCTATTACGAAAACGCATTGTTACATATATAACCACGTTTTTGTGTTGAGTAAATTTAAGGCATAACCGTCATATACGTAGCAATATTTATAGCGAGCAACAGTGTCTTAGCAAGTACCTTCAATACTTACTTGCTACATACGTAGCAATGTAAACCATATTCGTGCTGTACAACCATGCTAAAATTATACTGTACTAATTTTGTGTCAAGTAAGTGTCTCTTTCCAATTTTATAAATCGTGTAAATATATTGTTTATATTTTGTAGATGAAAAAGAAAGAGAAAAGCCTTATTAAGTTCTCTTCATTTTATGTGAGTGGAGCTTAATAAAAAATGTCCTTTGAAAAATGGTGTTGACATTATTCAAAGAATGTTTTTATCACAAACTATCCTTTCCTCCCCCCCCCCGCTCTCTCTCTCTCTCTCTCTCTCTCTCTCTCTCTCTCTCTCTCTCTCTCTCTCTCTCTCTCTCTCTCTCTCAGTTCTGTTGATTCATCCGCATTATTTGTTTTAAAGGAATTTGTGAGAATTTGTGTGGACGGACCATAAGATAGTTAAGTAAGCATTGAAAGTAGATTTGCTCTTATCTTTGTTGATATTATTTGTTGATGTTTTTTTTTCTGCTTGTTTGTGGTAAATTATACAATGTGTATGATCAGATTCCGATTTGGAAATTCCTATTATTTAGTACAGCCCATGTTGGGGGTAGGGTATACCTTCTTTAAAACACAGCTTATACTTGAAGTCTACAATACTGCCGATAAAACAACAGGTGTTTTTACTCTTGTTTCGATAGCTTCTAGCAACCGTTCCAGTGGCCTAGTAGTTAGAACGTCCGCCGCGGTCGTGGGTTCGATCCCCAGCCAAGTCATACCATTTTTCTACAAAAATGGTACTAACAACTGCCTCGTTTGGCGCTCAGCATTAAGAGGTTAGTGTTAGGACTGGTCAGTCTGGTGTCAGGATAATGTGACTGGGTGAGGCATCATGCTACACATCTGCGGCATGATGCCCCAGTTCTATACATCACTATAAACTGCCTCACTGCATACATCGTCGCGATATGGCTGAAAAATTGTTAAAGATACGTTAAAAATCCTAATCAAACAAACAAAAAAATAGCTTTTATACCTGTGGGCAAAGTGGTTGGAGCGTCCGCGTCGCAAGTTTGAACCCAGGCCAAGTCATACCAAAGAGCGCTCAGCATTAAAGGGACTAACACTATTCAGATCCCGTACTTTTTTAGGGAGATGACATGGGGGTGAGGGGAGGGGGCAGATGACGAGGTGGGGGGAGGAGCCAGCTGACATATTTTACATTATAGCCTTACATAACTTTATACTTTTAATCTGGCGCACATCAAAATTGTCCTGTTTAACTTTGACATATAATATATCACTGTTTGTTTGAAAACAATGAAAGAAAAAATGAGACAATGAACATGCATGGAACTTTGATGTCTCCCTTGTAATCACAAAACAAAAATAGTAGCAATCTAATATTAAGTTCCTCTTGTCCTTCATTACAGCAATAATGTTGTTTACTGCATACTACTGCTATTAATGGTTTGTTTGTGCTCTCAATAATAATAATAATAATAATAATAATAATAATAATAATAATAATAATAATTCGATGATGTTAATAATACGAATAAAAACAACTAGATTCTAGTACTTGTAGTTGAGAAGTCTACTTAGTCTTTTCTATCAAAATTGCAAAATGGATTTACCAAACGGATTTCAAGTACATTGTAAGAATAGTTCACCTTTGTATCACTTACTATCATCTGAACCTCGCTCACCTTTATCTTTTCTTCACCTTTCTATATCTGATATCATTGAATTGTTTTTTCTTAGAACCATTGTAACTAAAAGATCCATTGTCACAATAAGTGCAATATTAATCAAATATTATAAGATTGACAAAGAATAAGTACAGGGCAATGGAAACATTGAATCCAACTGAAAGGGGGGTTGACGAACTCGATAAGGAGGGAGAGGGACCCAAAGTTGTAAATGTCCCTAATAGTGGTGTGGGACCCAATAATGTAAATCCCCAAAATGGGCAAACTCAAGAGGCAGGGAAACCAGCCCAGGTACTCAATGCAGGAAATTAGGGCCAAATTAAATGTTTATTTATATGTCCAAAAGCCCCACGCCAAGCAGAAATACTGGCTGCCCTGCAAGTAATGGGTGTAAACATGAAGAGAATAGCTAGTTTGCAAAACACAGGGTACAATAAATATATGCTGTACTCTGTGGGACTAGAGACCCTTTTACTAACCCCTGGGACGATAAGCGCTAAAGGATAGATAGCGGACGTGACTGAAGCCCCTCCATTTGTAAGAGAAATTGGACCAAAGTCGGTTGAAGTACATATCAGTGGACTCTCATGTCATATCGACACTGAAGAAGTCATTGAAAAGATATACACGAGACTGGGAGTAAGGATACTATCGCACAAGATGGCCCAAATATGGGGCTTCCAACCTATAACATCAGGGGCACGGATCATAAACGTGACCAAAGAAGACACTAGGAAAATCACTCCCCCCCCCCTTTTTTTTTTCTTTTCTTACTGGATGGGGTTCAAGCTAAGCTCTTGGTACCGGAACTGTGAGGCCGATAGAAAATGCCCCAAGTGCGGTTAACTCGGACACGGGCCATGGGACTGTGGAAACCTAAACCAGAACCAACAACCAACATAAGCAGCGGATCCAATATATGCCAATGTGGCTGCAGGGAAATCCCCCAAACGCATAAAGAAAACAACAATATTGCAGATAAAAAAAGGTCATTCAAGAGGTGAGGGAGGTGCAAACATCGGACAAAACCACGGAAACGGCAGAGAAATGGATCGAAATCCTCACCCCAAATAAAACAAACTCCAAAACACCACGGAAAGACAAAAGCCAAATTCCAACAAGCATCCCTTTTCAAGTGCTAGCGATTAAAGAAGGCACAGAAATACTAAATTTATCAGGATAGGAACTTATCCCCCTGACATGCTCTACCCCAATATCAAAAGGGAAAGGGACCACAAAAGAAAGGAAAGCGGTCAACCTGTCGTCATCACTTGACGATAAAAGCACAGGTGAAACAGAAAAAAGGGGGATATGAGGAAAATGGTATCCCAATCACTTGAGGAAAGGAAAAAGGAGGGAAAGGATACCACACATGAAACCAAAGGATCGGAAGTGGCTAAACAGAAAAGCCCAGAAAAAGAAGATGAGACACAAATAGACAATGAAACTGCCTCTGAGGACCCAAATAAACTAAATGACCTTAGGGATACACTTTTTACCTCGCAGGTCACTAGTGACTTTTACTTGTCAAGTAGAACAAACAAAACATTAGGGGAAGACCCAGGATCCCTAGAAAAAGGGCTAGATGAGGAAATCATAAATATATGAACCATAGCCGTTTAAAAACTAAATATAACCAATAATACTGTTTATAAAGCGACAACCTGGTGCACTACAAAAATGGAAGGACAAAACTTCCGTTTATTGTCTCTTAATGTAAATGGGATAGATAAAGACAAAGCACAAACACTGAAACAAATAGGGGACTATGATTTACTTTTTGTACAGGAAACACACAACGGATTTACGGACGAACTAAAAGAACAAATTGAGCGCGACATGGATAGTATAATTTTAACTAACAACTTTGTGGGAAATTATACCAAATGAGTGATTAAAAATAAACAAGGGTGTAAATGGGAAAGGATAGAAGGAACCACAGAAACTAATTGATATATACAGACGGTTAAACATACTAAGGGCAGATTACACTTTTTATTACAAAGAAAACAAAGGGAACAGGATAGATAAATTCTGGGGTACATCATCCGGAACAATTAAACGCATTAAAGCTGGGATAATAGATTACAAACTTTCGGACCAGAAATTCATATCTGTAGAAACAGGGAAAAATAAAAGAACTAAATGTGGAAGGGGACAATGGAAACTAAACAATACAATACTGAAAAATGAAGAATTTGAGAGGGAAATTAAAAAAGAAATAGAAAATTTTAAAGCAAAAGGGAATTTGGATATAATACATGAGTGGGATAAACTAAAAAGGATTTTCAAACAAATATTTTTTTTTCATTCAAAATTAAGGGTTAGAAAGATAAAATTAGAAAAAGAAGCTTTGGAAAATTTAATAGAAACAGCAACACAGGGCAAAAAAAAACAGAAGAAAAATTAGTAAAATTAAAATAAAAGAGCAAAAGGGGATGGATATAAAAGCAGGAAAATTCACACTTATATAAAAACGGGGAAGGGCTTTATAAACGGGAGAAATTAAGAAGATGGGGAGGGGAACCATATAATCACTAAACATAGGGAGGGAAGGAAGCACGACATACATATCTAAAATACTAGAATATATACAAAATTACTACAAGGACTTTATATACCTTACATGACATAGAAGACGAATATACAGACACATATTTACGAGAGACAAAGTGCGAGATGATAACCGCATAACATAGTAGCATATGTGAGGATTTCATCTCGGAAGACGAAATAGTGTAGACGATAGGGAAAGTATCTAGAAACAAATCACCAGGTAGAGATGGAATCTATGTGGAATTCTATAAAATAAATTCTGCCGAGAACTGTCGCCAGAATTAGAATGGTTATATCATAATATTGCACTAAGGAATCAAAACATGTCAATCACAATGAGTGAAGGTATGATAACACTAACATACGAAGGGAAGGGGGTAGGGAAGATCTAAAAAAATTGGAGGCCCATCTTCCTCCTAAATATTAATTATAAAATTATAAGTTAAAGTTTAGCAGAAAGGGTGAAAAGGTGTCTTGATAAAATAATCAACATAAATCAAACTAGTGGCCCGAAAGGGAGGGAAATACAACATAACATACTTAATATTAGAACTATCATAAATATTACTGGGAGAACTAGTGCCATTGTACTAATAGACCAGGAAAAAGCCTTTGACAGACTTGAACAAAACTGTCTATACAAGACACTGGACAAATGTGGATTTGGAATAAACTTCCAAAGTTGGACTAAAATCCTGTACAGGAATATAAACTGATCTGTACAGGTAAACGGAGCCAAAACGGATAAATTTGATATCAAAAGAACAGTGAGTCAAGGATGCCCACTATCTATGCTATTATACGTAATAGCTATAGAAATACTAAGTATAAAAATATAACAACCAAGGAATTAAAGGGATTAAAGTTCCAAAAATAAAAGAAGAGGTGAAATGCTACAACATGAAGATGATTGTACTAACTTTTTATACAAGATAAAAATTCCTAAAAGGAACTGATTTGAATTTGATTTGAACAATTTGGGAAAGTTTAGGGATTAAAAACAAACCCCGACAAAACAGAAATATTACTAATAGGAAACTGGGGAGGCAAGCAGCATTGGCTACCTCCCTCATTAATTAAAGACAATGTAAAAACCTTAGGAATAAGTTTTGGAAGGAATGAGGGGAAACAAAACCTCAATGAAATCAGGGAAAACAATTAATGAAAATATCAAAATCTGGGCGCTAACGCCAGTATGCCTATTGGAACGGGCTCAAGTTGCAAAATGTGCACCTTGACTATAAATTAAAATCATTAGACATACAAAACGAAACGTTGAAAGCGATAGATAACGAGATTATAAAATACTTATGGGGATTTAAAATGCACTACATCAACGAAGAAACTCTATATAGAGATAGGAAAAGGGGAGGCCTAAGCATCCACCACCCGGCCCTCATTAAAAACACTAACATTCTAAATATATTTATAGGAAATTAAAGCAGAGCCCAATATAGCTTGGCAAGGACTCTCTCTCTCTCTCTCTCTCTCTCTCTCTCTCTCTCTCTCTCTCTCTCTCTCTCTCTCTCTCTCTCTCTCTCTATATATATATATATATATATATATATATATATATATATATATATATATATATATATATATATATATATATATTGCTTCGGTTTCTCAATGAAGCAGAAAAACGACATTGATAAAAAAAACCAACAACAAATAAACAAAATTACTAGGGGTGCCGAAGGAAATTACGACCGATAAAAGAACTATTAAACAAATATAGGGACGCTAGGGAATTATAGGGTACCGACACAAAATCAACATACAAATGGATCACGGAACATACCTTAAATAAGGATAAAAAACAAAACAGAGCAAGAAAATATAAACATCAATTGGGATAGGGCCTGGGGAAACTGGGTCAAACTAGAATCACTTAAAATAAAATGCCTCCTGTTCAAATACTTGCATGATGCGTGGTTGACAGGAGAGTTTGCAGTGAGACGGCATATGATCAGAGTATCGCCTAAATGTCCACTGTGTAAAAATTTCAATTTCACAACAACAACAAAAAAACACCATGGTTCAATGTAAAAAAAAAACAGACCAGAGAGTTGCCCTGATATTAAATATCAGGGCAACTCAACCATACAATAGAAAACAACTCTTATATGTAGACGGAAATTTTACACTAAAATCTACTTTACGAAACAACAGATTTTATAGTTAGGAATATGAAAGCATGCGGCCAAATTATTATAATTGGGAAACACAAAATATTTTTTTTTTTTGGTGGGGGGTGCACCAGACAGATGCCCCCTCCCTTATTGAAAAAAACTAAAAAAAAGTGTTTTTTGTATGAGTGTGTTCCCCCCGATATGAATTTATATATATATATATATATATATATATATATATATATATATATATATATATATATATATATATATATATATATATATATATATATATATATATATATATATATATATATATAACTTAACACTCAGCATTAAGACGTTTGTGTTAGAACTAGCTGTCATGGTGATAGAATAATGTGACTAGCTGCAACAAGATACTACATGCCTATTACATGATGCCCCATAGTTAGTCATCAATATAAATTGCCATACTGCAGATATCATAGTGATATGACTGAAAAATTGCTAAATCTATGTTTAAACTCCAAAGCCACACACACTCACACACACTCACACACACACACACATATATATATATATATATATATATATATATATATATATATATATATATATATATATATATATATATATATATATATATATATATATATATATATATATATATATAAACCATTTATTTTACCCTAACCTTAATTTGTTCCCATCGGGATTATATTAAAATAGGAGGATATTTTGGTCCTTAGTGTTTTCTATGACATCCTCACCCGAGCTCAAAGGCTCATCATGGGTGTCTTGTCTTAATTTCTTCAAGTTAACCCTGGCTAGGGTTTCCTGTATCCTGTGTATGTTATTTGTGTTGAGCTATTTGTATGTTGCTATATGTATACATATGTATGCAGTGTATCTTGTGAGGACAGCCATTTTGGTCAAGAGTTCCCAATTTTCTAATCATATAAAAGACCTCTAAACGGTCTTTTTTTAATAGATTTTGTAATTACATTTAATTTATATTTGAAAATATTGAATTTGGTACAAACACATGGTGTATTAAACTTTAGTTTAATTGGTTGTTTCCAACCTATTGTTTTAATGTTTGATTTATGGTGTTCCATGTTTTGTAATCTTCCTTATTTATAAAATAGATCACTTGGATCGAAACGGGATCCATACATTTTTTTTATTTTGCTTGCACTTCACCCGTCTCGATCTCTTTGTGACCTTTATTTATTGATCGTTAATTCCCTATTCCGTGCCAAAATAATATTTTAACGTCCCTTTCAGCGGGCTTTCATTTACTTATATGATAGCATGCTTATGTGGGGGAATTGTTTGAGCTTAAAGAAGTGAACTATCTAATTCGTGAGTTGTGTTGATTGTGCGTTAAGTCTCTAGGTGAGTTTGTTTCCCAGCTCTTCCACGGGCCTGCCCACTTCGCGTAGCGCTATGTGATTTCGCCCCGTGTTCTCATTGTTAGTACTTTCTCCTCCTGAGTTCCCTGTCCCTCCCTTCTATCTAATTTTTTCCCCAAATTTAAAGACTGGTCCGCATGATATAATATTCCTAACTATAAATTTGGTTATTTCATGTAAAGTGACTTCAGGAAATTTCCGGTCTAAATATAATACATTGGCTTCATTATATATTTGATTTTTTTATTAATAATGGAGATAATATCGTTTCTTACTTTTAGATTGAATTTGCATTGGCTAATAATGTCTTTTTTTTTAAAAAAAAATGTAGTTTCTGCACAGTGGACTTTTTGGCGACACTGCGATCATATGCCGTCTCACTGCTGTTTCTCCTGTCAACCACGCATCGTGCATGTATTTGAACAGGATACTTTTCATTTTTAAGGATCCTAGTGTGACCCAGTTTCCCCATGCCCTATCCCAGTTAATGTTTATGTGTTTTTGTTCTACATTATTTTTATCCTTATTTATTGTGTGTTCTGTTAGCCATTTGTATGTGGATTTTGTATCAATTTCCCATAGTTCCTTAACATCCATATATTTAAAAAAAAATCTTTTATTGATCTTAATTTTCTTGGCACCTCTAAAAGTTTTGTTAATTTATTATTCCTATATATGTCGTTTCTCTGCTTCATAGAGAAACCAAAGTAATAACTATAAAGCCCATGCCAAGCTATTTTTGGCTCCGCTTTAATCTCCTTAAAGCTGTTTAAAATGTTGGTGCATTTAATTAAGGTGGGGTGGGGTGGCCTTGGCCTCTCCTTTTCCCTTCTCTATATAAAGTTTCTTTGTTGGTGTAGTGCATTTGAAAGCCCCATAAGTATTTAATAATTTCTTTATCAATTTTTTTAATGTTGCGTTTTTGATGTCTACCGTTTTTAGTTTGTAATTAAGGTGCACATACATGTAATTTTTTGCAACTTGTGCTAATTCCATTAAGCATATTGGCATTGGTGCCCAGATTTGCAGATCTTTTTGTATACTTTCCCTGATTTCCTTCAGATTTTTTTTTTTGCATTTCGTCTTTCCCAAAATTTATACCTAACGTTTTTATATTGTCTTTAATTTGAGGAGTAGGCAGCCGTGGCGTTGCCGACCCAAAATTAAATTAGAACCATGTGTTATCAAGTAAGTCGGACAAGCCACTGTTTATTGTTACAAATGACCGCAGGCTAACACCATCCCTTACGTAAATTTGCCATAGTTAAGAGAGGAAGCTGACCAAAGCCCGTCAGAAGTGTAATTAGCACCTTGGGCTGGAACGATGTTTTGTACATCAAAGAAGCTGCCAGAAGGAGTGGGCGTGCCTTATCTTCTGGATACGCTGACGGACAGCCAGATTGAATAAGTCGAGTGGATTGGGCCCCAGCTCTACCCAATCAGAATCGAGGAAGTGGTGGGACCCTGATTTATTCTAAAATATATATCATTAACCCGGCCATCGAGCGTTAGTTGCCATAGTCGTTACAGAGAACGTACCGTGAATTGGAACTCCGTGCGGCCATAGGTTAATTGGCGGGAAAAACCTTAGGAACAGAATTCTAAGTGTAGCTTCTAAAAAGGAAGCTTCGAGGGACAGACTAGTGAGTGGTCCCAGTGTCTCCGTTATAGACGGAAGAAAGAGAAGGAAAGAGGGAAATCTGGAGAGGAAGTTTCGGGGAACAGACCAGGGAAAGTGGTCCCAGTAGTCGTGATAAAGAACGGAAGGAAAGTGAAGGGAGGAGAGAAGTCGGGAGAGGTGGAATCCAGGAGGAGTGGGAGGATCGGATAAATAGATGAGTACAACCAAAGGCCAGGTGGAAAATAGAACTCACACTGAAAATCATAAGATGAAATAGGCTATCACTTAAAGGACGAGTGATTGTGTGACATTTAAATTGATAGGCTTCATTAAATCGTTATTGTTGAATTTATAATATATATATATATATATATATATATATATATATATATATATATATATATATATATATATATATACAATTTAACCGTCAGCAGTGCTGACTGGGGGCTCAGAGCCGTATACCTATTTGGTCTTTAATTTAAATTTAAATTCACGAGCCAGGTGGAACATTCATAATATTTTAATCAATACTTTGGAAGTACCCCACCCCAACCTTTGCAGAACGCTACAGTATGCATATATATAATTATGCATGCATGTGTGTGTATGTATGTATGTATGTATGTATGTATGTATGTATGTATGTATGTATGTATGTATGTATGTATGTATGTATGTATGTATGTATGCGTTTGTATATTATGTATGTATGTTTGTATGTGTGTGTGCATGCATGGATGATGTAATTATGTATGTACAAATGTCTGTTTGTGTTTGCATGTTTGGTTATGAATGCACTCACAACAAAATTAAAACTGACAAACACACAGCTAGGGATATTAACTTTTATTTCATTGAAATTGCTAAAAAGTCACTAAGTTTAAGTTCCCTACACTTAAACTGTCATTACTTTGGGTTTATAATTGCGGTGACACTGAATTCTCCTCATGTGCAAAGCTTACACTAGATCATTAAGCCAATCACAGAATATAAATATTTAACACCGTTTCTCATACATGCCCAAATGTAAGCATTATAAACACATATCAACATGATCTAATGGCTTTTCTTAAACAATGCAACTATTTTTTATACAAGAATGATAAATATAAACCACGACCGCATAAGCAGGTAAATGATAATTATTTAGAGCAGGTGATAGTAAATACACAAAATTAGCAATGTTTTGCAAGTCATTGTATATGTATTACTGGTATTACATTTCTCTCATGCACCATTTTTCATTGATATGAATATAACCTACACAAAGTATTACCGGTACACTGTACCAGTTTTACCCGTAATGCCTTGCAGAAAATTACACACAATGCCTTGTAAAAGATAACTCATTACATCATAATGTGATATGATGCATGATTCGCTGTGATGATACAGTTCGTTTGTTTGATTTATTGTTTAAACAGTGGATGACAACATCTTAATGTCTTGACCGTAAAATTGAGTGATATACATTATTAAATCACACATCACATATCATCAAAAAATAAAAATACATACTCGAATAGTAATTATGCTATGTAATTCAGTTCTGTCAAGGAAATAAGGATTCTACATAATCACTATGCAGGTAAATATGATCATCTTTTACAGAAAACACCAGATATTTGCTGCTAAATGATAATGCCGGGTAACAGTTGCTATAGAGATCAACAGAATATTTGCTGCTAAATAGTTTAACATAAAACTGGATATTGGTTGTTATAAACATCAAAATAACATTGGATATTGGTTGTTTTAAAGGTTAACATAACATTGGATATTGGTTGTTACAAAGATCTAAAGAAAACTGGATATTGGTTGGTATAAAGGTCAACAAAAAATGGATATTGGTTGTTATAAAGGTCAACAGAACATTGGGTATTGGTTGTTTTATAGGTTAATATAACATTGGGTATTGGTTGTTTTATAGGTTAATATAACATTGGGTATTGGTTGTTTTATAGGTTAATATAACATTGGGTATTGGTTGTTTTATAGGTTAATATAACATTGGGTATTGGTTGTTTTATAGGTTAATATAACATTGGGTATTGGTTGTTTTATAGGTTAATATAACATTGGGTATTGGTTGTTTTATAGGTTAATATAACATTGGGTATTGGTTGTTTTATAGGTTAACATAACAATGGGTATTGGTTGTTTTATAGGTTAATATAACATTGGGTATTGGTTGTTTTATAGGTTAATATAACATTGGGTATTGGTTGTTTTATAGGTTAATATAACATTGGGTATTGGTTGTTGTATAGGTCGATGGCACTGGTATTACAAACTCAGACAAGTTATCATTAACATGGACAGGGTTATATAAGTTATTAAAAAGCTGAGTCAAAATATAGAAACTACTTCATTACATTCTCTAGCCATAAAAGCGCTATAAATGAAAATTAGCAATGTTGGCACCCATTAGTTTGGAAAATAGCAACGATGTAAACTGTACAAGGCATGTCCAACACCAAATAGACTGCAATGAAAAATTGTGTATTCTGGATGTAGAAACTAAACATGTACAGTAGACGGCTATTTTTCTGAGAGTTATGCCCCTTTAATAAAATGACACCATACATCACATAAATACAATAGTGTCCATAAAAAGTGAATAATTTGTATGTAAATATATGCAACATGGATGAATGAACAACCAAACCAAAATTCAAATACCTGCTTCTAAGTTAAGAAGAAGAAAAAAAAAGTTTCCATACACTTGTGTGCATCAATGTTGTTATCATTCACTATTCATTATAAAAAAAAAAATTCTCATTAAATGAAGTGTTTCAGAAAAAAAATGTTCAAAGGTAATTAAGCTGTTCCTGAAATAATACGCTATTAAGATGTTCATGTAAAATTATGAATTTGTGGTGGTGTTCAGGGTTGATTAAGGTGTTCAAATGGAACTAACATATTTAAAAGTAATTCAAATTATTACGAGTTCAGGATAATAAAATATTATGTTAAGGAGGTACTAAGAAGGTGTTAGAAAGCATAGAGATACACCATTACCAATTCAATTATGTAAAATGCATAATCCAGATGTTATCCAATTATTGCTGTTTCATCGAAAGAAAATGTGAAAAATTATCGCAACAGCATCATGGGAAAAATCTGTTTAAAGCTCCTTCATTCTCTCCCACTACAATTGCAAAAGGCAAACATACATCCCAGCATATTGCAAAAATAAGGATTTGTATAATTTATTTACATTACATGTACACACTTCCTCTTAGTATACAAACCATAAAAAGTATGGAGTTATCATGGTTATGTAAACCACATTATTTTATTAACCTAAATACTGCATAAACTAGACATATTTATAACACAGCAATATCAAGAAAACACAAACTGTGTAAGACATCAATAACTGTCTTTTTATCCAAACTCATTAAGCCTAACCGCATACAAAATGAATTATTTTTTGTACATGTATATCAATTTTAAATTGTTTCGCATACAAAATGAATTATTTTTTGTACCTGTATATCAATTTTAAATTGTTTCGCATACAAAATGAATTATTTTATTTACCTGTATATCAATTTTAAACTGTTCAATCATAATCTTCTGAAAACTTTCAAATTTCTAGT
The DNA here is from genome assembly GCA_030141615.1 of Unio pictorum. NCBI lineage: Eukaryota > Metazoa > Mollusca > Bivalvia > Unionida > Unionidae > Unio > Unio pictorum. Next base: position 1,151,141 of record JARLTB010000239.1, on the reverse strand, counting down.
AGCACCAACAAAGTTGTCATGTGAAAAGTGATCCCATTGTAAAACCCTGTCAATATGGACAATACATTGACAATCAAGGATGACTGCATTCTAACTTTCCTGAAAAGAGCCCATTGTAAAATTTCTAAATATGGACAATACATTGACAATCAAGGATGACTGCTTTCTAACTTTCTTGAAAAGAGCCCATTGTAAAATCTCTAAATATGGACAATACATTGACAATCAAGGATGACTGCTTTCTAACTTTCTTGAAAAGAGCCCATTGTAAAATCTCTAAATATGGACAATACATTGACAATCCATGTTGACTGAACCCTTCGATATGAATGGCTCATAATTTTCCATAATAAACTAAGACGGGTGTTTATTAGACCCAGCAAATGTATTGCTATCAATAAGTGCATTTGGAATAGGTCTGTCTTGATTATGGTGCCTATTTGAGATTTGGAAAAGACGGTATTAGGCTGAATTACTTTTCTGCCAGAAAGCTGTTGAGTAGAAGTCATTTTTAATTTTTACAAAAGGAACATTATAAGTTAATGCTTTTTCATCAGCGGCACGAGCAGCATTTTCCAATGTTTCAGTCTTATGCCCGTCAAGATAAGACTTAATGTCATTATGGACTCTTTAAATAGTACACGGTGTTTTGCTGCATTCATGAAAATAAGTCTGGTCAACAGACACAATAATGTGAATAGTTTGTCCCTGTATATTATTGTATGTTGTACATTGTATGTGTTCTATCACTCTATGTGTATTGGGAGTATATATCTACTCCCACTGAAGTCAACCCGTGCATTCCTATTCACACCATTGTTGCAACGTTGTTATTAATCTTCAGTACCGTGACGTCGCCTCACTTCTTCCATTCTTATTGTCCTCATACAAAACCTAACCTACATTCCACTTTACCATGACCCTTGAAGCCAAACAGCTCCAGGCTGATTTTTAAAACATTCACGCCTAACGGTCCTGGGGTGGGTGGGTCTGTACAGTATTTTCCCATTGACGCCAAACAGCCTCACTATACTGAAGTGTAGGTAAATAAGTCAATGTTGTTTGCTAGGATTATGCAGGTAGATAAACACTTTAGCATTTGTTTCCGATCCATACTACAATGCGAGAAAATTCAGGCAGAGATCAGACATTAATTACTTAGAGGCGCAACAACACAATATTTCACTAACTGTTGTCTGAACAATTGAAAAATAGGTAATTTTTCCATCTTATGTAGTTAATCAGAGTAGATTTTTGTGAAATATTTGTTGTTGTCATATATATTCATCTGAACCATTCGCGAAGCAAAATATCATGTTACATATAATATACTTTTACATGATAATGTTACTCTATGTTTTTCGTACAGTATAGCATGTCATATATAGTATATTTCTACATGGGAATGTTACTCTTTACTCTTTCAAAAAAGTATAACATGTTATATCTATTATACTTTTTGGTGTAGTGATCTCACATATCAACACACAAAGGTAATTAGTAGGGCATAACCGATTAGCATTTTTCTACCGATTTCCGATTCCGGATTTTGGGCATGAATTTTGTCCGATTCCGGATACGATTCGATTAATCGGAAATGCTAAATCCGTATTTTTTTTCTAAAAAATTTCATCTCCCCTTTCCGGGTTTCTGGTATCTGGTTTTGCCGTGTCTAGCATGTTACTTAGTACTTTACCATATCCGGCTTCATTTCCGGTTTTCACCCGTCGGTTTAAATAGATTGTCTCACAGCGTGGTTGTGTTGACCATATTGGACTTTTCTGACTTCTTATTTAACTTTATTAACGCACTATCGAATGACACGCAGTGTTAGACACGGTGCTATAGAAATTCAACTTTATTATTTTTATTATCCGAATCGGTCGTTCCTGCCTTGTCCGACTCCGATTAATCGGAAGTTCATACTATCCGGTGGAATCCGATTTCCGGATCAAAAGTCGGTTATGCCCTAGTAATTAGTAACGAGTCAAATGGAGTAAAGTTACTGGACTCGGGCTTCCGGTAGTAGGATTCTTACTCGTAACGTTTTGTTAGTGAATCAGACAAACTAATGACAGATCCACCGCGACTTCTACAAAAAAAGAATACAACTCTCTCTCTCTCTCTCTCTCTCTCTCTCTCTCTCTCTCTCTCTCTCTCTCTCTCTCTCTATGAGTTCTCTTGTTTGACTCTTAATTTTTTGAGCCTCTTCATCCGCATTTCCTTCAAAAGTATTTAAGAACTAGTTTAGACGGACGATAGTTACGTAAACAATGTCAGTTTGAAAGTTGTTGATGTTTGCTATTATAGTTGTTGATATTTTTTTATATTTATGTTTGCCTGTTTTGGGTAAATTATACCAAAATTGTCCTGCTTAAGTTTAATCTGGCACACATACAAATTGTCCTGTTTAAGTTTGACATACATTATTTCACTGTTTGTTTGAAAATAATGAAAGAAAATAAATGATATAATGAACATGCATCGAACATCGGGTGATAGGATTCTTACTCGTACCTTTTTGTTAGTGAATCAGACAACTCTCTCTCTCTCTCTCTCTCTCTCTCTCTCTCTCTCTCTCTCTCTCTCTCTCTCTCTCTCTCTCTCTCTCATTTATGTTGTTTGATTTTTTTTATTATTATGCCTCTTCACTCAGATTTGTTGTAAGGAGTTTGAGAACTAGTTAGGACGGACGTGAAGATAGTTATTGTTATTGATATTATTTGTTTGTTTTTGTGTGTTGATGTTTGCTATTATCGTTATTGATATTATTTGTTTATTTTTGTGTGTTGATGTTTGCTATTATCGTTATTGATATTATTTGTTTGTTTTCTGTGTGTGGTTTGGGTAAATTATACGATGTGCATGTGCTGAGCCCAATTTGGAAATTCCTATTATTTAGTACTTCCCCTGTGAGGGTTGGAGTATACCGCCTTTTTAACAAAGCTTATTTATGAATTTTACAATACTACCGATAAAACAGCACGTGTTTTTACTCTTGTTTCAATAGCTTCTAACGGTGGATAAAGTGGTTAGAGCGTCCGTGTCGCAAGTTCGAACCCAGACCGAGTCATACCAAAACTTTTTTTTGGGAAGGGGGCAGATGTTTGGACTTGGGGGGGGGGGCAGCGGCGGGGAGGGGTGCCATGTGAGATTTTAGACATTGTAGGCTTACATAATTTTATACTTTTAATCTGACACACACAAAAATTGTCTTGTTTAAGTTTAATATGGCACACACCAAAACCTAAATTGTCCTGTTTAAGGAAATAAATGAGACAATGAACATGTATCGAACATAGGTTTCTCCCTTGTTCTCATAAACCAAAAATAGTAGCAATCTAATATTAATTTAATCTTGTCCTTCAATACGGCAATAATGGTATCTTCCTTGTATTTCTTTGCATACTGCATACTACTACTACGAATGGGTTGTTTTTCGTCTTAATAATAATAATAATAATAATAATAATAATAATAATAATAATAATAATAATAATAATAATAATAACAGTAATGCTGATAACAATAATAATTCAATTGTGTTGATAATAATAGGGTGAAAAACTACAAGAAAAACAATAATAAATATAATGAAAATAATTAAGTTACTTTAATAATAATAATGATAATAATCAGTTAACTTTAATAATAATAATAATAATAATAATAATAATAATAATAATAATAGTAATAATATTAGTTATATAATAATAATGCAATGGTGTTAAAAATAATACGGTGAAAAACTACAAGAAAAGCAACAATAATAATAATAATGATAATAATTAAGTAACTCTAATAATAATAATAATAATAATAATAATAATAATAACACAATGATGTTAATAATAATACGGTGATAATCAACATGAAATAACAATAATAATGAAAATAATTAAGTAAATTTAATAATAATAATAATAATAATAATTCAATGATGTTAATAATAATACGGTGAAAAACTACAATAAAAACAACAAAAGTAATAAAGATAATAAGTAATTCACTTTTATAATAATAATAATAATAATAATAATAATAATAATAATAATAATAATAATTAAATGATGTTAATAATAAAACGGTGAAACACTACAAGAAAAACAACAATAGTAGCAATGATAATAACTAATTCACTATAATAATAATAATAATAATAATAATAATAATAATAATAATAATAATAATAATTTTAACAGTGTTCATAATACTACGGTCAAAAACTACAAGAAAACAACAATAGTAATAATTATAATAATTAAATCACTTTAATAATAATTAAAATAATAATAATAATAATAATAATAATAATAATAATAATAATACTCCATTGGTGTTAATAATAAAAGGAACTAAAACAGCTATATCAACAATAGTAATAATAATTATCACTTTTATACTACTACTACTACTACTACTACTACTAAAATTGATAATAATAATAATAAAAAAAAACAATAACCATATCTATAACTCAATGATCTTAATAATAATACTAGCAAAAACAAGAAACAACGTCAACAAGAACAACATCAATAATAATAATAATAATAATAATAATAATTCAATGTCCTTAATAATAATAATAATAATAATAATAATAATAATAATAATAATAATAATAATAATAATAATAATAAAAATAATAATAATAATAACAATAATAATAATAATAATAATAATAATAATTGTAATAATAATAATAATCATATATTGATAATAAATAGATCATCTTGATAATAAAAGTAATGATATTATAATATTTTTGCTAGGAACAAATCATTGGTCTTAACAACAACAACAACAATAATAATAATAATAATAATAATAATAATAATAATAATAATAATAATAATAATAGTGATATTATCATTATTTTTATTAGATTTAGTAGTAGTAGTATTTGTCAATTAAAACCCGTTATTAAGTTGAAGACTAAATAAATACGGTACTGGACAGTAGAGAGTTGTGTGTTGATGTAAAACAAAGACGTAATTGGACTTCAACTATCTGTATTACACACACACACACACACACACACACACACACACACACATTTAATCAACGGGGAAATAAAGTTAACCAACACATATTTTCGCTACAAAACTATTTCAAGATTTGGTTAAAAAAAATATCCAGAAGTACACTGACCATGGTGGTAAAAAAATCTGTCAGTACATTTATCGATCTACGATAGCAAGTGAAGACGTCAATATGTAGTCCTGTATGGGGTAAAACAAAGTAGGTGAGTATCTTTATCAATCTATCATAGCTATCACTCTACCATAGCTATCAACCATAGCTATCAATCTACCATATATATCAATCTACCTTAGATAGGTAGATAATAAATCTAATTGTAAATCTCTATAAAGTAGATGAATGAAAATTTGACCTCATTGTACAGTCTGGACCATTACAAACGTGATTCTACCATAATATTGTAACATATTTAAGAATGATATTTTACACTGTACACTTAACTCGTATATAGAAGAATGATTAAACAGTTTACAGTGCAGATATATTTTCCCTTTCGGCAAAAATTAAATTGAGTTGTACTTCCCTCCAAAAGTAGAACCAACACGCCGTGTAAGATTGAGATTGAATGCTCTTTAGCAAAACATAGTGCTACATATATAACCGCATTCTTCTGTGTGAGTACCTTTATTGTATACCAGTCATATACGTGGGAATGTTAATAGCGAGTAACAGTGTTTAAACGTAAAATGTACCCCAAAAAGCAGTTAAAAGAAGTTTGGTATTCCGCCGCGAGTTTCGAACTTTCGATCTCTTCCTGTTGGCAGCCGTAACATACAGTATAACGTCATGGGTACATACGCAAGAGTGCCGACTGTTGCCTTATACAAGACTGTTACAATGTAAATATAGATATGAACTAATATGATACCAATCTTGATTTCCCTTTTGTCCGACAAATATTGCATACCCTATTTTACCGATCAAAATTGGTGTCCTTTACAGCTAACATCCAACCCATGGCAATTATTCATCGCTACCCTGTTATTCCACCTTATCAATGATCAGATGCACTTGGCCTTGAAGGCTACAAAAATGTAAGTATTTCACCTTCTTTTGAATTATAAACGTTATCATTCTTTGTTGTTGTTATCATTGTCGTTATAAGTTTCATCATCATCATCATAATTGTCATCTATATTATTATTATTATTCCGCACACCAGTGTTTTGTTATGATATTTTTCTCAGTACATCAAAGTCCCTGTTCTAGGCTCAGTTGTCTTCATTTATACACTCAGCCGCTCTCAAAGGTCGTTGATGAAAATCATGTGTCGCAATAATTGTACTGATAAGACTCAAATATACAAATCTAGCTGACCAACTGAAGTTGAGGCTACCATTCAAGGCATAGAGAGGAGCAATAAAAACATTACATTCAATCAGTACGAAACCTAGAAGTCACTCTCAACAGTTCTCAATAATTCCACCAACGTGTAATGAAAAAAGATTAAAATCTTTAGCTGAGACGCATCAGCAGAGTTCGCAATTTTCTTACGTTTATGCCATTAAAACGCGAGTGTGTTCTTTAGTACTTTTACAACTAGACCATCGTAATCACTTATGTCTGGTTTGTTTGAGTATCTGCTACAGAAACTTCAAAAAGTTCAAAACAAGGTTGCTTGGATCTTTGGAGTACGGAACAATTAGTTCAACTTCCCCACCCCATTCTCTGCAACAATCAATGGCTACCCGTTCGATCCTCAATCAAACACAAAATCTGTTGAGTATGCTATATTTCGTTGACTTCCTCAAGTCCAATAAATCTATCTGACCTCAGGTATGTGTATACCCCTCTAGATGATTACGCTTCTAATTCAACACTCGCATTCTCGTTGTTTAAAGGCAGTCATGAATTACCAAAATATACCGTGTAAAAAAACGGTATCGGCTCTTTTTTCACAATTTACCTCTTAAGTTCAGGAGGATAAAATGACCTAGCGCAGCTAATAGTTTCTGGAAATGTGCATATCCCAAGTTAGTGCAAGCTGTATACACTATAAGTCACATTACGAGTCAATCATACACCATAAGAAAGGGAATTAAAAGTTGTTGTAACCATACACTATTAGCCACATTACGAGTCAATCATACACCATAAGAAAGGGAATTTAAAGTTGTTGTAACCATACCAATGACACAAGGTCTCTTATATAGCAAGTATAATCAGTGCGGAAAACCGGTAAAATTCTTTTTCTGTAAAAATCTGACTTTATGAAAATTAAGTAACTATAGAATGCCACCTTAACTATTTTCTGCTTCTTAAAATCTGCCTCCCCACCCCAGGTCAGACGGTGGTTTGGCATCTTGCAAACCACCGAGAACCGAACAGTAAGAAAATGCATAAACGTGTTTGTATAATCCTGACCATTTTAACTAATGAATAGCTTAATTTTATATTTCTAACGCACAGGACACCAAATATGAATCTGTGTGTGTGTGTGTGTGTGTGTGTGTGTGTGTGTGTGTGTGTGTGCGAGTGCGATCACAAAGAAACAACTGCTGAACTAGTGACTGGAATAAAAATTAAATAATATACTAACGCTGCACAAAAAATACCTTCCCCAGCGTCACATATGGTCTAATCAAAAACAAAAAATAACCCTCCAGCGTTACATGCGATGCTACCTAGTACTAAAATCACAGCAGCGTCACATATGACGTCCTTTTGTACTAAAACTACCCCGCAGTGTTCATATGGCATGCCCTGGAGCGAGAAATACCACCTTAACCCCCAACGTCACATATGGCATAAAAAGGAAGAAATGTACTACGTTTATACATATTTCTATTGTACCCAAACTACCAAAAATAAATTTAAATAATAATGAGATTACTGCGATCAGTTTTAATTTTCTTCAGAGTTAGTATAAAAAAATCATAAATAAGATTTACACATTTAGTTTGTTTCAAACACTTGCTAACACTTGCACGTTCGTTAAATGTCATTGAAAGTCACTGCGAGATGAACACCTCAATTCAAGGACTTGAACGTCAATGATATTTCCATCTAGATCATTGAATTTTAAAGATTTTGTTTTCAAAATTAAAAGTGATTGCAAAGTTTACTTTCGAGTCATTTATTTTAATTTGTGTGACGATTGCAAGTACAGTTTGATTGTCCATCATGGGCTAGACATTCATCAAATCATGCCAGCAATGTGGGTGGAACCATCGGGATAAATATGAAAGGGAAACACCTAATTTGCATTAACTGTAGGGGCCCCCAATTAACCCCAATATCCTGAATGCATAAATTAATCATGTCATCTTAGAGAAGTTAATGATTACATTGACTGGACAAAAGACTGTGTTTGTGTTTAGCGAGTGACTGATGTGTTTAAATAATGCATATGGGGAGATAAGTGGTAGGTGTAAATGATGTTGATTTGGAATTACTGGTGTGTGTTCATACCGTGGAAAGGAGAAACATTGACTAAATATTGTATATGTTGATATAAGTGGTGAGTATATATAATGCAGATGAGGACCAAATGGTCGGTATCAACACCACAGATGCGGAGTAAGTGGTTGGTGTAAATATTTTTGTTGATGGGGACGTTAGTGGTGGGTGTAAAAACTGTTGATGGAAATATGTGGTGGGTGTAACTACTGTTGATGGGGATGGTTTTCATCAGTGTAAATACTGTTGATTGTAATTTGTGGTGGGTGTAACTGTTGATGGAGAGGGTTTTCATGAGTGTAAATACTGTTGATGTAATTTGTGGTGGGTGTAACTACTGTGGATGGCGAGGGTTTTCAAGAGTGTAAATATTGCGAATGATAGCTGCTATACAAGCTTCATCTATCATAAGTGACTACACATTCGCAGGAAACAACGTGCATATTGTATTTTCTTTAAAATCACGCAAACTGAAAATGGACAACGTTCTTCACATTACATGACCTAGGTATAAGTTATCTGTCATTTAATATATGGATATGGTAACATGTGGTTGGTGTAACTACTGTGGATCTCTCACTCTCTGTCTCTCTATCTCTCTCTCTCTCATACACACGCACAAAGACAAACACACATACACACACGCACAAACACACAAATGTGCTATTTAGAGCAAAGCTCTCCTAGAGTTTAGTGGCCTTGATACGAATAAACGTTATTCCAATGTCATGAATTGACTCAATATGAGTTCACGCTGTTATCAACACGAATAATATCAGCATAAACTTGTGCAGCAGTATATAAAATATACGTAGTTGCATAAATAATAAAGAACATACTGATACTTACAGAATTTCTATAAATTCGGTAAAATGTCCGTGTTCCAAGTTAACTAGTGTATTATATACAATGACAGTACTTTGTTTCACGTCGCCAAGCAAGCTAGTGTTACTTTATCTAAGCCAACCAGTCACTGCAGAAAAATATCAGGCACAAAACAAGAAGCTCTGTATGTTATTAGGCGACACTGCATGGCAACGGCTTGGCGTGTACAGTCAAATAATCGAAATAATTGATTTAAAATTTAAATGACTTTTGTTGAAATATGAATATCTCTTTAAAATGGTTGACTCGATTACACAATATGGCTGTTATAATAAATGTGAAAGTCAATAACGATTAAATAATAACAGAATTCAGTAACTAAGTTTGAATATAAAATTTGCGACCATCTCATCTATCTATCTATCTATCTATCTATCTATCTATCTATCTATCTATCTATCTATCTATCTATCTATCTATCTATCTATCTGTCTGTCTATCTATATGGCTATTACCTCTTCTTATTTGTATCCCAACCCATGTATTCTACCTCTAATGAGATTCATTCACCCGTTTCATTTAATGCTACTACTAGTACTACTCCTGTCTATCTATCTTGATGACTGTCACTCTGCTTTGTTGTATTTTACCCACGTCTTCCATCGTTAATGAGATTAATACACTCCTTCCAACTAATTATACTACTACTACTACTGCTTCTAACTGACCTTCGGCACAATAACTAATACTTCTACGGCTGCTTTCGATACACCAACAAGTACTAATAAGACATTTACTAACGTGGCTGCAACACCTTCCGGGAAAGCGGTCGAGCGATGTGCATCCCGATTGACTGAATAAAGCACAACGGAATCCCTTACAGGGTTGTTGGTCGTATGAAATGTTTTCATTCTCTTCTGTGGTGGTTAGTAGATTTTGTGGCTTGTTTTCGTTTACTTATGTGTTGATAGTAGATATTTTTTTGGGTTTTTGATAATATATTTTGTGGTTTGTTTTCCCTGCCTTCTTTCTGGATAGGATGTAATATATGAAGTGAGTGTAAGGGATGCACTTGCCCTTATGAGATACAGCGTCTATAATTTAAATCATCGTCATCATCGTCATCATCATCATCATCATCATCATCATCATCATCATCATTCTCGGCAGTCAATAATAAATGCATCAAGATGGACATCGAGTTCATTAACGAGCACAGACACTATTCAATTTGGATTATGTATGTAGCCTATGTAGTGGAAAGGCTAGAATATGAATGGAGATATCAAGATACCAAAGACGTTTGACAAATCAACTGACCAACCTGAAAGCAGCCAGTGATTTCTTGGAAAGTATGTTACTGGATGAAGTAGACAAGTTAAAGGTTTCATTACAACAAAATATGTAAGATTGGGAACCTTGAAGGAGGCACTTGACAATGGGATCCAAGTCAGACGCTTTTACAAAAAGATTGAATTTCACAGAATGGTCATTTGTGAATTGTGAGCTTGACCAACTAAAGAAAGCCGATGACACGAGGAGAAATGTACCGGAAGAAGAAGTAAATTTTTGTAAAGATAGACATATGGCTAAAGAAATAAAGAAACAAAAAAACTTAAAGAAGAAAGAGGAATTTGAAAGAATGAACACCAGCTGGATAAAGGTTCAGGAAAGGTATTGAGCGAGGGGATATCTTGTCTGGAGTCCAGAAAAAACAGAAGAAGAAGGAGAAGAAGAAGATTTCAAAGGCCATTTCTCGTGCCACTGATATATCTCGAAAAGATCTGTTTTCTTTGCCTCAAAAAGCAAATAATATGAACTGTTTGTCCCTTTATACTAGTGTATGTTATATATTAAATGTGTTCTGTCACTCTGTGTTCAGTTACCGTCACGTCATCTCACCACTTCCATCACCATTGTCATTATACAAAACCTAACCTATATTCCAGTTTCCCTTGACGCTATACAGCACCCTTAATCCACATGTAAAATTCACTTTGACACCAAACATCCCCAGAATGATTTTTAAAAACTTGACGCCAAACAACGCCGGGGTGGATGGGTCTGTAATATAATTTTCCATTGACGCCAAACAGCCCAGCTATAATATTAACCACTCATACTGAAGTGTAACTAAATACGTCAATGTAGTCTGCTAGGATTATGCAGGTATATAACTACCTTTAACGTTTGGCTCCGCGCCATTCTACCATGCGAGAATATACAGGAATGAATTCACACATTACTTCGAGCCGCAACAAGAGAATATTTCACTAAACATTTAAATACTCATATTGGCTGTTGTCTGAACAATTAACAAATATGTAAATTTGTTTTTATTCTGATGTAGTTGGGAAAACAGAATAGTTCTTTCTTTCAAATATTTTTATATCATAGACATTCATTTGAACCATTCGCAAAACAGTAAAGCAATTTACATATTATTAGTAGTAGTGTTTAACGCAATTTTTATGCACACTATGGGCTGAATATACATGGCCGACAGTATTAATGGTGGCGAAACGACCCGGGAAACCCCCAGAAAGAACTACCGACCAACGTGAAGATATTGTCAAGATATTGACTGAATCTGATACTCTAACCCACGTAGACAGAGGCGAGATGGCAGTGATCTGTGACGGTCAGCGCTTTAGGTTATTCACGACACCTACCAACTGTAGTCGAGGCTTCCATTCAAGGTGGAGAGAAGTACAATACCAGCATTAAATTCAATCAGTAAGAAACCTGCCAGTCTATGTCGACAGTTCTCAATAATTACACCGCGTAATGAACAAATCTTCATATCTGGAAACGAGACGCATCAGCTAATTTCGCAATTTTCTTTCTTTCTTTAGTACTTTTAAAACTAGACTATCGTAAATCAGTCCTGTCTGGTTTGTTTGAGTATCTACTAGAAAAACTTCAAAAATTTCAAACACGGCTGCTCGGATCATCCTTAGTGTAAGGAACAATTAGTTCACCCTCCTCCACCCCCATCTCTATAACCTTCAATGGCTACCCGTTCGATCCACAATCAAACACAAAATGTGTTGAGTATGCAACATTTCTTTGACTTTCTCCAATCCAATAAATCTATCTGACCTCAGGTATTTCTATACCCCTCTAGAATCTCAGGTATTTCTATACCCCTCTAGAATCTCAGGTATTTCTATACCCCTCTGAAAGCTTACGCTTCTCTATCGACACTCGCACCTTCGTTGTTAAAAGGAAATCATGAATAACCAAATATATAACGTGTAAGAAAAGCGTTATTTGCTCTTTTTACCAATTTACCTCTGACGTTCAGAAAGTGAAGATGACCAAGCGGAGCTAATAGTTTCTGGATATGTGATGTGAGGACAAGCTGGATATATTATAACCCACAATTAAGAGTCAATCATAAACCATAAGAAAGGTAATTAAACGTTGTTGTAACCATGTCGAGACACAATGTCTCTTTTAAATAGCAAGTATAATCAATGAGGAAAATCGGTGAAATTCTTTTTCTTTAAAAATCTGACTTTACGAAAAATAATTAACTTTAAAGCGCCACTTTTAATTATTTGCTGTTTCCTAAAACCTGCCTCCCCATCGCAAGTCACACAGTTGTTTCGTATCTTGCAAACCACAAAGAACCGAGCAATAAGACTATGCATAAACGATTTTATATAATCCTGACCATTTTAAGTGATGAATAACTTCATTTTATATATCCAACGTACATGACCCCAAATATGAATATGCATGCATGCATGAAAGTATGTATGTATGTATGTATGTATGTATGTATGTATGTATGTATGTATGTATGTATGTATGTATGTATGTATGTATGTATGTATGTATGTATGTATGTATGTATGTATGTATGTATGTATGCATGCATGCATGCATGCATGTATGAAAATATGTATGTATGCGTGCGATCACAAAAAAACTGCTGAAATAGTGACTGGAATAAAAAATAAATGATGAGCTAACGTTGCTCTAAATATCACTTCCCCAGCATCACAAATGCCCTAACCAAATAATAAAATAACCCTAGAGCGTTACATGTGATATAACCTAGTACTAAAAAGATCGCAGCGTCACATTTGAAGTACTATATTACTAAAACCACATCGCATCGTTCATATGGGGTCACATAGCACTAGAAATACCACATCCCCGAGCGTCACATATGACGTAAAAACGAAGAAATGTACTACGTTTATACATTTGTCTTTTGTACCCAAATTACAATAAATAAATTTAAAAAATAATGTGATTAAAGCGATTAGCTTTAATTTTATTCAGAATTAGTGAAGAAATAACACAATTAGATTTACACATTTAGTTTGTTTCAAAGTCTTGCTAACGCGTCAGGGTACG